>JNBS01001974.1:0-25556 GCA_002081575.1 Thraustotheca clavata | reverse complement strand
ATTGCACCATCGATTGCTCGTAAATACTACAAATTGTCTGATAACGCCACAATCTTGATATGATCAAGTGTATTCGTGCGGATGAAGCTAACCACCGTGATGTGAATCACACATTTGCTGATTTGGAATGGAAGACGGATGTGAATCCATTTTTGTTCAAGCACCGCAAGGAAGTGTCTGAACCAGTGGAGAAGCCTATTCAAGGTGTAAATTATGAGATTTAAGTTGATACATTAATGCATACAGATTTCATTTTATCTATTGGCGACATGTTGGTTTAGTATTATCTGTAGTGATGGTACGCTACGGCAAATCTGCTCGGTGTTCGTTTTATATGCACTACTTCAGTACTTAGTTCAAGAATTGGTGCAGCATATCTATTTTGTCGATGATCGAATCAACGAAGTTTTGGTAGTTTTCAAGCTGAAGTGTTCTATGTCTTGTTGTAAGCACTCAAGCATTCATCAATTCATCGACTTTTAGCGATTCACCACAAGTAGTTTGGTGTGCTGCGAGGCAAAATTCATGTGTGCATTTAGCTGTTTACCGATGCACGTTGAAAGTTGTTTTCTGATAAGTCGTTGGTCTCAGTTTGTGTTTTATTGTCTGTTGGTGACCTTATCCCACTGTAAGCGTTTATAACTTATCTATCTACGCTGGATCACGTTGCCATGGCTGATGCGGATTATCACTTCTGATACTGGTTTTACTTTATCAGTGTGATTGCGGCAGGCTGATACATTAAATTTTATGGTACCGAGATTCTTTCTGGCTGTTATAAGTAATTGGTTGATTGATACATGCTTGCGTAGCCAGATAAGAATTGGTTATTTTTTTAGTATTGCATTTAATGAATGAAAAATCGGAAATTAGTCATTGAGTTAGTTCGTTAGTAGGACATTATATACAATTTTTATCACCGTCCCCCCAATCACGAGCAAATCGGTATTTGCTAATTTTGCTGAATTGGTGACCCTAAATTGTGTATGATTTCCATGATTCGTGGCGATGAGCATACAATGCCCCACGGATTACCGTTAATTGCGCAAAGAGTGTCGCCGCTGGTGGAAACATCAATAAAGCTATATGATGCTGAAATCTTTTGTTGCCCTAATTTCCATCCGTTGGCGTGCTTGCCAAGATTAAACTGCCTCCGGAACTCAAATAAATGTCGTTGCCGTGGAAACCAGCGGTGTAAACGGTTGGTGCTCCATCAATAATATGAAATTCACTTATAGAGGAAGCAGTACAAAAACACACTGTAGTAGGTCCACAATGAAAATTTTAACCAGCAAAATAATATTGAGTTAAGTATAATGGTCCGCATATTATTTTTCCATCAATATTCATTTGATTGGGGGTTAATTCCCTCGGTACAGTGATAATTGATGAAGGTGTGGAGCTGTGAAGCTGATACAGTAGCAGCGCATTTTGGGTACCATACCCATATCCATAAATTACAAGCAGGTCATTTTTCATACTTATGGTACTGGCAGCGTATTTGTTCCCATTCGAGTCGGTCAGTGTGATATCAGTCCATTGTTATGGAGTAACTTGAGGATTCGTGCAACGCAGATTTCCACTGAAATCTTCGACACAAAGCAAATTTCTTGTGCAGCGATTTGGTTCACCAGGCCAGAATCAGTAATTTCGTGGAATTGGTGCATGTGTAGGAGCTGGTGTGGGAGCTGGTGTAGGAGCTGGCGTAGGATCTGGTGTAGGATCTGGCGTAGGATCTGGTGTAGGAACTGGCGTAGGAGCTGTTGTCATGGGAGTGACACTGGGATCACGGTGGCACAAATAAAGCAAAGGGTAAAAACACACTTTTTCAACCTCATGCCAAGCAAATTGTAAAATGAGCGATACCAACGAACAGTTTGAAGTGCAATTTGTAATAGAACTATCGCTTGATGCATGGAAAGATAAAGCAAGCCACACTTATTCAGTGGCCACTGAAAAATTATGTAAATTTAAAAAAAATATTATTTTAATAAGTATTCTTTTTTTACACTGTCCATAAGGGAAAAGACTATCATGATGCAGTATGACATTAATTACATACGATATGAGCATTGCTTAGTACTCAGGTCTACTTTGCACTTTTGCACTTCAGGGCGGATCATTTTTAGATTACTTCATGTTGTTAGAGTAAAATCTGGCTTAGGTGTGTAGTATTAATTTACCTACTATTACATCGAAAATTCAATGTCGACTAATCGAATGATCAACTACTAAACGATCTAGCAAGATAGATGAATCCCTCATATTTTTTGTCAATTTAATCTTAGACCGATGGCGTTTGGTTTTCTTGTGTATTCTTCTCTTTAAATCCCAAATATAACGTTAAAGTAGAAAAAAATTGTGGCACTACTATTAATTACTTTTATTCAAATCAATACTCTTTTGAATTTTTACTTAATTCAATCAATATATAAAAAATGTGAAATTTCAACTTCATTGCCTCATAATTGAGAAAAAATGACTGCAGCTCCACTTGTTTAAGTTAACTAAATTTTACGCTTAACCTCCCCATAAAAAACTTAATTTTGATTTGCCATCTCCCCTTTTAACAGGTTGTTTTTCTTCGTTTAATTGAGTCTTTTGGAATCATTTATTCCTGAGAGTGATCTTTGGGTTCTCGTTTTTGTCACTTTGTCGTTGTAAATCCAGGTCTTTATGTTAAATTTAATGCACCTTCTAAGTTTCAAGATGCAAAGGAAGCCAACACCAGATGCATATTTTACAATGGGATCTTAGGTTTTTAAAAATTTATCACGTTCAACTGGCGATAGTCTTTTACCTGGGAAATTTTTTCAAAGGACAACACCATTACGTGTACAGAAGGCTTGTTGTACAATTGGAACTTGCTCGTGTGATGAATGGTCAGGACTTGAAATGTGGATAGAGCATGAACCAGGAATTGGTGATTTTATTAAAACGGGTCATCAAAGCACATTAACTCTCAGCCAAATAGCTAGCAAAAGTGCCCATCCAAGCTGACGAATGCTGCAATTGGGGATTCCATTGCACTCCAAAGTAAATTTGAAATTGAAAACTGTAATGCTAACTTTGAAAACTTAATCGATGATATTTTAGTGGTTAGAGCAATGCATATTTGGTGATTGCGACTGGAATATGATCATGCTTCAAGGTAATGCATGAAAAGAGCCATGTGTGTATATAATCTTTGTCACAATGGACATTTCATCTTGGATGATGCATAAACAATGGCTATAGCTCTGTAGCACTCATTTGAATATGTCTTTGATGGTTACATGAAAAGAATAAAAATTGCGGTACGATCTGCTTGACCTGCCTCATGTGTACTCAATCCTATATGATTTGTAAGCATCAGTAGTTTCCATAGCTATAAACCAAGCTTATTTCAATTTTTACCGTCAAACATCAATGTGTTTCAAAGTCAACTGCCCCGTTTGCCAAAAGCCCACATGGTTGCTCATATTAAAGTATGCTAATCTAATTCGTATAAGTGTAGGCAAGGATGTGGTCAACATATCGATAGCGCTCTTCAAGGTATCCATCATGTTTACTTGAGTTTTTCAATGGTGTGTAGGAATTCCTGAAGCTGATCGTTGTCCCGGCTGGCGCACAGGACAACACAAGGTCGCCCCAACAAAGACTACTGGTTAATAGCTTTGTTGCAGCATTAATATCAATGCTATTGATTTGATTAATAAAATACCAATATATTCGCACTTTCGTTTATTGTATGTATCAATAAGCTAAGATTAACAAAAAGCAAAGAGAGAATACATACAGAGGTCAGACAAATGATACTTGTGAAAGTGAAAAAATCTCTACTACAAACCACAATGTGCTATTTTACTGATTACTTTTACCATAAGTTACCCATATTTTGCGTGCATAAATTTAGTTGGTAGTTATATTAAGGTTCCAAATGTTATTAACTTAGTACACCAGAACAAACTTCTATGACACAATCCACTTTACCAAGCAATCATCACTACGATAGTAAAGTGGAAAAAGTACCATTTTCTTATGACAACCGCCATCTTGACTCGACATCTTTGTAAGCTTCTATATCACCCAAAAACTCTACAGCAATCGTTCATTCATCAACATTCTCTCTTGAAAACCATGTCTCTCAACATTATTGAGTACATTTCCTTGACCGAGTCCGAACTTGCGTCGTTTAAAACCCGAGATGGCAAAGTTCATCTTTTCAATAACCTCGTATGTCCTTTTGGTCATCGTGCACTTTGGACTGCTGTTGAAGCTGGTGTTCCCTTTGATATGATCAATATTGATCTAAATAATATGCCAGACAGCTATGTTGAAAATTTTAATCGTTATCATACTGTACCATTCCTACTCGACAATGGGTATCCTGTGTTTGAGTCTGCTATTGTTGCTCAATTCGTTGATGCGAAATACAACAATGGGGATCTTCATTGCCGAGATAATCCTGAGCAATCAGCATTAGCTCAGTTGGCAATGGCAAAGTTTCAAGCAGGCTCATTTTACGGTCTACTACGTAACCAAGACATGACAAAAACACAACAATTTCAAAATGATATAAATGAAGCTCTTCAAGATGTCGAGACAATTTACCGTGATAATGCAGCGGAATTCCGGTCAAAAGGTCCGTATTTACTTGGTGACAAAATCAGCAGTGCCGAAATCAACATCATGACATTTTTGTTTCGATTTGATTTTCTATTGAAACACTTTCGCAACTTTGATATCCTCAAGGACGTACCATTACTAAAGGCAGCGTTAGATGCATCAGTGCAACGTCGTGCATTTCAACTGACAGCTAGAGAACCTGAATTTTACATCAAATACTTTGATAAATATGCTAATCCAAAGTAGTTTTATATTTTTTCAATTGTGTAATGTGATGTATGAATGTGAAATTATAAGAAGAGTCT
This sequence comes from Thraustotheca clavata, assembly GCA_002081575.1. Taxonomy (NCBI): domain Eukaryota; phylum Oomycota; class Saprolegniomycetes; order Saprolegniales; family Achlyaceae; genus Thraustotheca; species Thraustotheca clavata. The sequence continues at coordinate 20,643 of JNBS01001974.1, read as the reverse complement.
AGCATCTAGTTGGTCTTAGTTCGCTTTGCAGTTGGTAAATTTGCTTTAGATGTTGACTTTTCTGGAGCCATAAGCTCAAATTTAAGCTGTTGACGATTTCCATACGTAAGCTCCACGTACACTTTGACTCGGACTTTTTGAAATACTTTAAGCGTGCGAACAGGTTTGGCATGTAGCATTGTGAGAGAGTGTTGCTTGGGGTCATGACGTAGAGACTCTTTTTCTTTGCCCTTTTCACACAAAAGAACCATTCCTTCAATACCAAAACGTGGTAATAGTACACCAATGCCATTTCCACGTACTTTGTTAATCATAGCATCCGTGACCGTCGGGTTGTTGGCGAAATAGAGTAAAGTGTGCAAACTTACAGAGGCTCGCCCGGCTAATTGGGCAGCCAAGTGTCGACGATTAAGTCCTTGCGAAAGTTCTTGTAAATGTGCTAGCAAAATTATTAATCACATAATGCGTGGAGAGCAATTACCCTTGTCCTCTAAGTACTCTGGTAATGGTGCAACACCGATAGCAGCAGCAAGTAGACGATGAACAACGACATCAGCATATCTATAAAATACAAAAGGATATTTCAAGATTTGTAAAGTTGTCTTACCGTCGAATTGGCGAAGTGAAATGGGTGTAAATTGGAGCAGCAAGCCCATAATGATGGTACTCCTCAACACTTACTTCACCCGAGCTAAAATAACTTGCAGGCATCATGCATCGGGTACACAAAATACGTAGCATCTTATTGAAATATGGGTTGTCTTCACGCATAGCTGCAGTTGAATCCAGCGATTCTATTAAATATAGTGGCAACTATATCGTGTAGACAAACTTACCTTGTAATTGTTTTGAGTTGTCAACGCGTAGAGTCACTCCAACAGCTTTAGCTTGGCTTACAATAGCGTCAAATTGTCGTTTAGAAGGTGCAGGATGGCGTCGTAGCATGGAGAATGTTGGAAACGAACGTAAAATCTTCTTTGCCACAGTAATATTTGCGAGAAGCATAAATTCTTCAACGAGAGCATTGGTGTCTTTAAGAGCATACATTTGTACATCCAAAGGATTTTGGGTTTCATTGTCCAACACAAATCGAACTTCAGGAGAAGCAAGTGTAAGTGCACCAGCATCAATGCGTTTAGCCTTTAAACGAAGAGCAATATCGTGCATTGTCTTGATGGCACTGCCCATGATAACTTTTTTATCTTGATTTGCTGGAGACTTGCCAGTTAGTGCAAAGGATTTACCAGCATTGGGATCGTCCAAAAGCACTTGAGCTTCTCCATACGAGAGAGATGCAATGGATCGAATTATACTTTTGCAAAACTTGACGTCAATTACATGTACTTCTTTTCCTTCCACACGCACTTCCCAAAGCACAGTAAATGCAAAATGGTCTTCCACATCTGTAAGCGAGCATAATTGTGTTGTTAGATATCCTGGAAGCATATCTAAACGCTTATCAACGAGGTATGTAGACGTGCCACGATCAGCAGCTTCCAAATCAAGAGCTGAGCCAGCTTCGACAAAGTGAGTTACATCAGCAATGTGAACACCAATTTCAACATGACCATTGTCTAATGGGCGTACGTGTAAGGCATCATCAATATCTAAAAGCAATTAAGTTATGATTATCGATATAGCATCAAATACCTTTGCAGTTTGGAGGATCGATACTCATAACTGGTAAATGGCGAAGATCAGTACGTCCCTTTGAGTTTTCAGGGGTAATGCACCAGTCAGCTGGAGGCAAACACTTGAGAACTTTGTCAGAAAAGGCTTCACCTATAGATATAAAATGAGAATAGATCAATACGACTTTTTAGTACATGGAATATCATGTTCAAGCAGAAGGACTTGAGTTTCTGTTTCTTTGTCACCAATGGTACCAAGAGTGCGAACATAATGACCAATTGGGAATCGACTATCTGCTGGCCATGAGTCAATACTTACAACAATGCGTTTGTCTAGAAGCGTATCTGCTTGCTACGTATTGCATTAGTTAGGAGAAACAAAATAGAAAATATACTCTTGTAGCAATACGAATTTTTGGAATTTTGCGGTCAACAGGTACAAAAAGACAATTTTTACCCAAAGGAATCTTTGGGTCTTTAGGTGGTTCAATAGAACCACAATAGCGTCGCCAATTACGTTGGATAATGCCAACAACTTTACCACAAGGTTTAAGTTCTTCGGCATTTACATCAGCATTTGCAGGGAGAGTTGGTTCAGCCACACCAATCTATTTCACATTAGAAGGTGTTTGACATTGCTCAATTTTACCTCTGGTCCCTCAGTCTCTCGAGCTGCATCTTCATCGTCATTTTTGCTTGGTTCAACATTAAATGACTCTGAAGGTTTTTTCCACAAATGTTTAGGAAGTAATTCAATAGCAACAACATCTCCATCCATAGCTCGATTAATATGATTTTGCCTAAAACATGATGTCAATATTCATTTAAATATTGTAGCTGTACCCAGCAATAAGGACTGGAACTCGTGAATCATCAAGTCCATGAATAAGTACACTGCACTCAAGCCTAATTTGTACTTAGATATTTTCATTTAGTATCTGAATACCAGTGGTCACGATTACAGCGTAAAGTGCCTTGGAAATATCTTTTGTTCTTAATACCAGCAAGAACGTCAGACATACTTTTATGTTCTTGGTAAATGGTACCACTTGCAGCATTTTCAGTGTCACCTTGACTTGAAGATTGTGCCATTAAATCAGCCAATTCAGGGTATTTTGTAATGAGTGGTTTGACAAATGAGCTCAAAGTTACAGCCTTCACCGAGTATTTACTAGCTCTTTCAGCATCCATTTCATCATTAGCCAAGTAAACAAGAGGAATATTCTTCTCATTGAGTGTCAAATGTTCAATATACCTACACCACTTTAGACATCTATATATTATAGCAACATACCATTCATAAGCTTTACAAATAGCTCTAACATCTCTTTCAATAGCTTTTTCGTCAGCTTTCTTCGCAACATAAGTATCTCGATGGTGATCATTGGCAAACACAATGAAATTTCGATCCGATTTAATCAAAGCACGTAATCGACGATAGATAGCCATATCTTTGGCCTTAACTGCCTCAGCCACGCTTTCCAACACAATGATATCTTGTAATTCTGTGCATGCAGCGTGTTCCAATACGTCCATTTGACTTAATACAACGTCTGTAGTTAAGAGTAAATACTGGCTAGCTCTGGATGATAGCGTTGAGCTTAAAACAGTCGAAAATGACTCGTTTGCTTCACACAAAGAGCACCCAGCCACACCACACGCAACATCATCACGTAAATAGCGCTCTTTGACTACTCTACGTACTCTTCCTCGCTTCGTAGCGATGTTTTCTGCATCAAATGTCCACATTACATGGCTCATGGTGGATTCGATCGACTTGCACACTAAGAACCAATTGGCATTCCGCCGTTTGATTGGTTATAATCAAAAGTCAGTTGACCAATCAGCGTTATTTAAGATTGAACACTTAAAATTGTGCATGAATTCAATGATAATTGCAAATTATACATGAAATGCAATAGATCTGCAATATTTAAAGTACTAGAAGCTTTTATAGGGTGATGGTTGCCTTGAAATTTGGAATTACGACAGCCTAAAGTTGGTATTTGTTTTAAGAGGTATGATCATTATTAGGGTGTTTGTATGCTTATTAGTTTTAGCAGCATTGATAGTGCTTATATTTGAAGTTTGTATGATGGTCGATTTATGCTAGAGTTTGCAAAACCACGATTATATTACTGGTTAGTATGGAGGAAATTTGACTTAAGGTTAGTATGTGGTAAAGGTTGAAGTGAATTTAAGGCGATTTCGAGTGTTTTTTAGTAATTTGAAAGAGGATTTAAGCTATTGTCTATAGTAATTGGGGCATTTGAGTGATGAAAGCTGTAGATTTGGTCATTGCATCATCTTTATGAGAGACACCGGGTGGTAAACCCATTCGATAAGCTGGATTTGTTGAAAGTCGTTTATCTGCTTCGTTCTGTAAAAGAGTCAAATTTTCACGATTAAATATTGAAATGGTTACCTGAGTTTTCTTTTTTAATTTGGAAGTTAATTCTTCATCAGATATACCACGCTCTGTTGCATTTTTCCTCTTTTCCGCCAACTATGTGATCAGTTGGCTTTCGTTTAACACCAATATGAACAGTACCTCTTTCTTACGCATAACTTCAGAGTAATGCCTGTTGCTGCTCATTTTAAGTATATCACGTGACGGAACCAAAACATCCATAATTGGGTTGTTTTCATTGCCATTAACAATGGATACTGTGTCAGGATCGTCATCACCACCCGCACCAGTGGACGTAGATGAATCTGATCGGGCACTATCTGGATGCACAATAGACTGTTTAGCTCGTACACGAATATTATTGCGATGTACAACGGGGTCTGAATTGCCAGTGGGTGTCCATAAAGTATGTTTAACTTCATCACCATGGTGAGTACCATGATCTTCAAATCCATCATCACCATCACCACCATACCCATTAAAGCCACCACCAGCACTGTTTTGCTGACCAACAAGCTCAACAACTTTGGCGAATTTGATTTCTGCAATTGCGAGGAGATCGTGACCATTGTCTTTTCCATTGAGATGAAGTAATGCATCATCCGTGATTTCAAGCATTTCCTAAAGAAACAATAAATCCAGTAATATCTTGTATAATGTATACATCAAATGGGGCTAATCTCTGAACAAGGCTGCTTGCACCTTGCCGTACTGCTGCTAATACACTGTCCAGGCCATCATATGCAGCTTTGTTGGATTTGAGCAATGCTTTTGCCTGAATTATATCATTCTCGAGAGCAGTATAAACATCCCTACTTGATGTCAGCTACTTTCTCGTAAAATCTATACCGATTAAGCTCAATGCCTCCGATTCCTGAAGCTTTAAGGTCATTAAGTGCTTTAAGCGCATTTTCTTTAGTGAATTTTGCACTCGCAAGCCTAGCTTCAGCACGAACTTTTTCCTTTTCAAGTGACTGATTGCTACTACTTTGAGCAGCAAATTTATCGACAACATCTTGTAAACTACTGGCTCCTGTGACTTGTTTCATTAAATCAAACACTTGATCATGATCCGCTGCTCGCTGTGAAATTTCCATATTGGCTGCACTTAAATCTGCATTGGCTTTTCGCTTGTTTTCAATATCACGTAAGAGTTTCTTTTCTTCTTCAAAGGATAAATCTCCTCTTAGCTACAATTCTGATGGGCTCAACATATTAAGTTAAAATTTACTTCTGCTGCAAGTTCAGATCTTTGCTTCATTCGCTTTAGCCTCCATTGTTCCATTCGTTCAGCATTCTTAGCTTTTATTGAATATTCTGATATATTTCTTGATCTTTGCTTTCTTCCCAAGACAACTTGCTGTTGTAAGCTAGATGAGCATAATTAAAAAATATAAATAGTTTGTGTACTCTTGTAAAAGCTGGACTGTGCGACTTTTTCCTGCCTCAAGCTGGCGGCTTAAAATACGTACTTCTTCAGCTTCACGTGCACTAGCTTCTACTGCTAATGACATGGCATGAATGTGGGAATCAAATTTAATTTGGTTTGTTTGTAGTCGTCGGATCATGTGTTCAAGTTGTCGTCGAGTGTGCATCTTTCACTCGATTAGACATATAATATGGAGTTGAAAACCTTTTCTTCCATTGATAGCATGCACTCCTCAATTTCAGCATTAAGCCTCTGAATTTCCTTTGCACCTTGGGATTCTTGATTTTGAATTTTAGATAATTCCTCTGTTTCAATCATCATTGCTTTATATTGATCAAGGAGAATAGCAACATCCCGTTCTTTTGCATCAGCCACGCGTTTACGTTCATTGTATTTCCTTGCATTTAAATTTACACCATCTTCTAGGGTGGCGATATCTTTATGTGCAGTGCTTTCTGAAGTGGATTCTGGACCATCAACTGAGCCACCACTACTTAATATTGGCGATTCGAGCCTTGCAGGTAAAGTTATCGGTGCATTCACCTTTCTTACAGCATCCATAAGGTCCTACATCTAATTAGTAGTAAAATTCCAAATAGTTTACTTTGCGCTGAAATATTCGTTTGGACTTCATACTAGCTACATCAAATGCTGACAAGTCCAGAGGCAATAGCCTAACGATGATTTGAACAATATTTACTCAAAGCCATTCACCGTCTTGTCCCTAGTGCACTTTTCTTTTTAAAAGCATGACGATCGGTTGACTTAACTGGGGTGGTTAATCGCTATATTTTATCAAGTTACTATTGAGGTAGAATACATACCTCACTCGACGACACCTCTGCTAGATTAGTAAAAGATGAGCGATCTACTGTAGGCATTTAACCAGCAGGAACGCCAATACTTGTTATCAAAGGACTGATTGTCAAAACCACGGTGGTTACCACAGTATTTATATGGAGGGACAAATCTGAACTTGGCCCACCAAAATGCGGCTTTTCTACATGTGATGCGACTGATTTCAAAGACCATTTTTCATAACACTTTACAACTAGAAAAAAACTTTTACATTAATGATCCAATACAGCTAGGAATAGTAAAGATTTAATGACACTTAGAATGAAAAGTTTAACGAAATTCGTGAAAAGACTAAAGAAGATAAAGACACAAAATGCAAATGTGACCAGACCTTGACACATTGAAGAAGACGGATATATGCCAATGAGACACCAAATTTGAGTGCAATCAAGAACACAACTGCAATGTGGTATCCTTACCTGGGGCTCGGTAATCGTAGTGTAGTGGGATCAACATTTTTTTCAGTAGGATAAACTCCACAATTGACATTGTTTGCATCCCAATTGATACGACAATTTCATTTTTCTTGAATAAAACCCACCGAGATTTACATTATTTCATGGTAAAATTCTGTATAATAGTGCAATTTCACAAAAACTCGTCACATTTTTCATGATTAACTTATGATTTGAAGTTCTTTTCAATTTAACATGATGAATCCGATGAAAACGAAGGCGTCATTATCATTAGTTCACTCATTTACCCACTTGACGCTAAATTTGAGGGTATTTTAATAGTGATACAAATTCTTGTGCTGACTTAATAAATCACTAGAAATTTCTATGGCTACGAGCTGCCAGATAACCTTCTTACAGTACTGAAGTGATTCAACCAGATGGTATTTTTTACAAAATTTAATTCTAAATACATTTTTCAAATGATACATTCGATATTTAAAAAAATAGGTAGTCACTGTCGCACTTTCCAAGATTGCCCTTACCGCGTACGGAATGTACGCTCGCGGGTTTCGGAAATAGTGTTGATCCAAATACCATCATCAAACATAAATGCACAATTTCTTCATTGATTTTATCCTTAACTCGATCAATTTCAAGTAATTAAACGTAAACTTATTGTTATAGCTATGTAATATTGTTGTTGTGTGTTGTATTTAAGGTGTAATGGATGGTATGCAATGTACAGTAGAGTATGAAAATGTAGTGTATTTTTATGTGGCGTTTGCAAAAAGGTGGATAACAAAACAACCAAAGAATCATCGTCTTTCTTGTGGGTTGTGGGTATCTCTTTGACGTCGTATCCACTAATGGAGTTAAATGTATCGAGACGTACACTATTTTCGTGTACTTTGTACGATGTACGGGATGGAGAGGCGCCTCAGCCAGACGACTGAAATTGCCATTTCCCAACTAGTCCATTGGCACAACTCACGATGGCGATCTTGAATAATAATCCACGAGCAAGACAACATTTGCATTCAAGTCATGCAATGCATCCTCAATTGCTTTCAGCATTGCATGCTCAAATGATGCCACCAACTACATTGACAACACCTGTCGACAAACGTTTAACACAATCCTCACCAAAATGCCCTAAAGACACAAAAAAAGCTAAAGTATCAAGAGAACGTCAACTTAAAATCAATGCTGCAAGTCGAAAATGTCGAAGAAAACAAAAAGTAGAATTGCATTTCTTGAGATCACATGTCGTTGATTTAAGAAAAGCTATGCATGATCATGGCAAACATTGTGCTTCTTTGGATATTACGTTATTGGAGCAAACAGAACAAACTATTGAAGAATTAACTTCGGTTCGTGTTGTCAAAGATGAGAATTCATCAGATGACGAACGAACGACTAATATGAGTACCGATTCGATGCCGAATAGGGACCAATCAAATAACACGTTTGCTGATGGACGTACAAAACAAGAACTTATTACTATCGGATCGTACATTTTGATGAATGTGAATTTGGAAAGTAAATCGTTTTCTCCTGATTCGATTAGTTGCTTGCCTATTCACATGGATGGATGGATGATTCGATTGAGCATTACTGAACGAAGTTATGCATTTTACAATGAAAAGTTCTTCCCATGCAATACTCGGGATCTATTTGATTTTATTTGGGAAGCAAGTCGTCAAGAATCAATGCCTGATGCCCAAAATGCCGATTTTTGTAAGGTTACGACTTTGACGGATGATATGGCATTTGTCGTGTCCAAGACCATTGGAAAATGGTCGTTGCAAGTACATGGAGTACCTAATGTCAGCTATAACTCGATTGTAGCAAGGACTTCGGATGGAGAACGGCACATGGTGTGTCAACAAAGTGTGTTAGGCCCATCGGATTTTTCTGATCCGTCGGTCGAACCTTGGTTGTTTAAACGCTGGGTGGTATTTCGCCCTGTGGTGCAAGATGGTGCTGTCGGAACACTTGTGGAAGCGTATCGTAGTGCTAGTTATGCTTCAGGAAGACGTTTGTATTCTGAAACAAATACGTACGATAGCTTCTGTGAACACATCATTCGACGTTATGCCGAGTCAAATGCCGTCCTTGATAGGAAAATGGCCATGGACGTCAGATTTGCACACTTGCCGCTCAACGAGAACACTATGTTCATGTACGACACTATGTCGGAACGCATGGTAAAAGATTTCTTATTGCTCTAAGCAACTGATGTAATGTGATGTTTTTATTTATGTCATTCATCTATTCTTATTGTAACCCCTTATTCTGTGGACAGTAAATATTGTCCATAGTGGACCCTACCCCATATTGAAGTGGAGACTAAAGTATGAAATCTTTTTGTACAGTATTGGATCGCATTGAAGCAAAGCTCCAAGGATATCCTCAAGGAAGAATGCGATTGGAATGCATATCTGAGTCTGAGTCATAAATGTATTAGCGAGATTAGGGTGGGATGCTCACTATGTGATTACAAATAAGACAAGTGAAAACACTTGGCATCAAGTCCTCCAACGTTAACGGTGCTTTGACGATGAACAATCCCTATTTTAAATGAGAAGAAATGGATCAATTTATGTGGTACATGTTTTGTTGCGTTGGATTTGTTTCACAGTTAATTCTCGTTCGGTTGTTAATAAGACTGCATTTCCAGTACCTTTTTTAACAACGCGACAAAATTCGTTCAAGATCTATGGTGAATCAGACAATACAAAGCATTATAATATACCTGTGGATATGTTTTATTGTTTTTTGCATGGGATCCGATTCGTTTTCCAAATGGCATGTCTGTCACTAGTGCATCCACCATATCACGACGTATTGGTAAACGTTGACAATCCCATTGTACAACATCCATATACATATTGGGATTTGACTTTGCAACCAGTTTAGCATTGTAGTTTGCTCGGTCGATAGCAGCACTAGCATAATCACCTATTACACAAATTACTAAAGTGTTTACATCATTCAAGACCTGCTAGGCAAAAGAGTTTGCCTTCAAAGTGCCTTGCAGCCAACTCTGGGATTGTACCACATCCACACATTGGATCAAGTAGGATAGTACTAATTTGAGGTTGGCCAAGTCGTAATAGACTAAATGCAATAGTGGGTCGTAATGTTGTAGTTGAAAGCTGTCGTCCTGTTGAGCTAAACCCATTTCCTAAAAGCTGTCATGAATTTATAACCATTGTGATTACCAATATTGTGGCCAAGTTCGGCATAAGCCATAGTTCGCCCAACCAAAGTAAGCCCAAAGAGTATACTACCACTCGAATATGGTGGTGGATATTGTAAATGTCCATATAACTCAACGTCATAATCCTGTAAGATGTGAGGCCACTGAATAATAATATGTGTACCTTTAGTAGTGGCTCCAAGGGAAATCTATCATTAATTCCTTGAGCCAAAGCCTGAGCAGCTTCTGCTTGAGCTACTGGAACCACACCACCAAGACGAATTGTGACTCGATACGTTGTTGGATTTCGTTTTCCATGGAATTCTTGCCAAGTATTCAAGGCGTACTGCAAATACGCTGCAGGGAGAACAGCAGGAACGTCATACTGAAGTTGTCCAACTACATGTCTAAACAAATAGTTGACATCATTATTACAAATATTTTGTACGATGTAGATAGCAAATTGCTTGCCTTGAGCAATAAGAAATAGAGTTTTTCAATTGATCGAAGTTGAGTTAAATTTGATAACCGAGCACGAGGAATGGAGAAAACTACTTTACCATTAAGTAGCTCAATATCAAAAGCATCAACTTTTTCCATTAGTTCACTTGCAGCTATGTCTTGAAACCCTGCTGGCACTGTGGCAAATAGCCGACAAACATCGTAATCAATTGGAAAATCAGCTTCCTACAAACTTGCTTCTAAAGAATTATAGTAAGATAACTTACAGGAAGCATAGGAAGGTGAGATGAACCTTTTGCAGTTCGACTAGCATGCGTTGCAAGAATCGACATTGATGTAATTGCAATAGAAACTGCAGTGGAAACACTGACTCGGCCCTGAAGGCTCAAGACGGAGCAACTAACACCTAGAGCCACACTAGATAACGCTGCTTTCTTCCACGGACTCATCAATGGCATTGAATGCTTTCTTGCAGGCAATGGAACAAAATTACATAAAATAGCCGATGCTTTAGCCAAACGATCTTCCAACATTTTCTTTTGCAGTGTTGATGGATCTGCTGCATTTCCTATATTCTTTTGAATACATGGCAAAAGAAATTGTATCTACCTCCAATTTGCATTCGATTCACTAATTTCCATCTTTTTACCATAAGTTGTTTTCTGCCATTTTTATTGACATGTTCAACCACCTCAGCTTGGATTTCATCACCATGTACAATATATCGTTTAGTTGCAGGAAATTGCTCCCATGGTGCAACATGTACTACAAGATTGCTATAAAGACCCAGAAAAGATTTAGAAATACCTGAAAAATGAATTAATTCAAAACACACTTGAACAGGAATTCCATCATTCTCTTGTACCAATGATTTATCCTTGTAAATTTCCAAATCCACTCCATCCAAATTGCTATTACGAACCAATAATGTACAGAACGACACTAACACACATAAATCCATTGAAGTATTTATCTGATTTACATGTTTTCCCATGGAATCGCCTTGCAACAACACGACCTTGGATCGCATGCTCGCATTCTACCATATTTCCCAATGAGCCAATCATAGCCATGTATTTCAATTGCTAATCTCTCATTCGTCTATATCCACCAATTAAATTAAGTATAGTATTTCATCCAATGGCCTTTAAATCTGCCAATTGGGATATTTTTATTGGCTGTTTTTCCATCCAATCGTTTACCTTCTATGTTCATAAGATAATAATACGTAATTGGCTAAAATACATAAAAGTAACGAATAAAAATCAAGTATTCTAAGAAATATTAGATATTTTAACCAATGATGTCATTTAATCATTATGAGCACATTCGGTAGGACAACAACCGCAAAGAGCTACGACGACTGGTATCTGACCCATCTACAGCCCCAAAATACGTACAGAGGCGTGGCAAGTGGTGCAATAGCTCAGCTTTACATGCTTCTACCTGCAGTACGTGCTTTTTCGTGAAATTCCTGATCATTTTGAATAGTTAATGGGTGCGAGAGACTATCATGGAGCTGCTGCTGTGCTTAGCTCGTTGTATCGAACGTTTGCTGCACACCCAGACCTGTGTGTGACGGTATATAAGCTTATCTGTTATTTTTCAAAGTCTTAAATAGGCAAGTATGGAGATTTTACGACGATTACCTACAGGAAGTCCAATGCTACATGAGTTACTTGATCAATTGATTGAGCTCAAGCATGAAAAAATCAACGTACGCAATCTATAACTATTTTTTTGTCATTTCAAATAGAAAATTGTCATGTTACGAGAAAAATTTCTACTTTATTTACTCCAAGGAAAATTCTATGAAGCGTATCATTATTATAAAGATAATATGCAGCCTTTGGTAAGATATACAACTTAAGGAATTACTTAAATTTTGTAGGCTGAAGTAAAAGAAGATGTAAACATTGTCTCTGCCTTTGGAATTCTTTGCTATTGGCTTGTGTTTTATGAAGATCCTGACTTATGCAGTCGCTATTGTATTGATAATGTACCCAAGATTGTAGAAACACCATTGGAATCAAAGATTGGTACTCCATTATTATTTCAAGATGCTCAAGCATCACTTCAGAGAGCATTAACTCTGTGTCCTACAAGCCCAATTTATATTGAATATTTTGTTCAGGTATGTTCTTATATTAGCTATTACATTTTTATATTTCATGTAGCTACTTGTTATGAACAATGAAGTTGAAAAAGCTGCAGATTATGTTGAACATTTCTACCACAAAAACCCACGGGATCCTCAAGCTTGTCGACTGGTATGTACCTACTGAAAAATGTATGTATTCACTATCTTGCTTAGCTATTACACTTTTATCAAATGAATTATCCAGAAGCTGCAAATTCTTGTGTAGCTATTTGCCAAAGGTAATTTTTTCAATGAATACTGCAAAGGTATCATTAATGTTATAGATGGATTCGATTAGATCCTACAGCAATTGAGCCATTAAGAGCTTTGCATGATGCTTACTCTTTTGGTATTTGAGTCATTTGTGGCTAACAAGTTGAATTTGGAATAGGAAGTATGAGCAACAAAGAGTGGTTAACATATTTACTCAATGTGATTGATGAATGTGGAAGTATGGCATATGAAAATCTTAACTCTGATTATACTAACTGGCTTTGGGAAAAACTTGCTCAGCTTTTGGGACCTGTAAGCTCATTCTTAATTTAAAGTTGACTTAACTCTTGTAGATTACTGAAAGAAATGAAGAGTACCAGCCTTTTTTTCAGGAAAGACAGTGGTGGACTCGTATTTTCTTCTGCTCTGCTCCTAGTTCAAGTATTGCTTTATATTTTACAGTAATTCTCATCAGCGGTAGACTGTAATATGTTTGCTTTAATCTTTAAAGCTGTGGCTGCTATGCATGTTTGCTCGGGTTCAGATCATAACTTGTTCGTACGTCAAGTCATTCAGCAAAGTGAAAATAATGAAGAAGCTATGGAACTTTTGGAAGAGTATATCTATGTTATTGTCAAATATATGAAAAAAATATTTAGGTATCATCTTCCACTTGATCTTGAGCCACCACGAAAGAAAAGAAGGCTTCATTTTGTTCGCATGAAAGAACCATTTTGGAACCCTACTCGTGGACAACTTCGAATACCTCATATTCTTCAAAGAACTCAAATTCTTTCAGAACCTAGTGAATATGATGCTCTCCATATTCATTCTGTATGATACCAGATTATTCTTTTATTCATGCCACACTTAGGTTGATATTGATCCCAATACCCAATTTACTACAATTCCTGTGCCCTCTTGGGCACCACTTCCAGTGCAAAATTGTCCACCTCGAGACTGGCTAATGCAAACAATTAATTATCCTGGCAATGAAATGTGGCATTCTCAAGTGGCTCAAGTGGGTAAAAGTGAAAAAGAATTGCAACCACCGATGGAGAGGCATCCAATTTTATCCTCAAGAGAATGGGTTGTCCAAGTTCTTGAAGAAGAAAGGCTAAAGGATCCTCACAATATTGGTGGGTACCTAAAGCACGCTTTGTCAACTTTGCAGCATCAAGTCGATAAATACCCTCAAGCAAACGAACGTATTGAGCCTCTTTTTGTACGGCGTTATCTTCGTTGTGCGATTACTGTCTTTAAGGACTTTCCTTTTGCTGCCAAATTTCTTCATTGGATACAGCTCTACATGCAACGCGATGGAAAAAACTCTACTATTGAAAAGTAGGTCTATACATCACTAATTTTTCAAAGTAATTCTGCCTAGGTGCTCAGAATTTTTGCATCAAAGGTTGACTCAAGTTGGTGGTTTTATCCGTGGGTTTCCGTCTCCACAATATATTGCAAGGACTTTAGAATACTTTCAATGCAATGCTGCTGCTTTACCACCGCATTATCATGCTTATTTGCTACAATCACTGGTCAACGACTATAAACATGCTAAAGGCGACTATTTTGACATTTCTGAAAAGTGTGCCGAGTACTATCAAAAGCTAAGTGATCGAAACCCCGGTGACATGCCTTATTTCACAACTTGGATGGCAGCTGGGCGATCGCTCCGTAGTTCGATTAGAGCCAAAGTTAAACCATCCAGCAACAAAATGTTTTGCTATCCCGAAAAGGTAAGCGTCCATTTACAATCGTGAAGTATAACACGATATAGCGCCTTCCCAACTTGGAGTTTTTGGGCCATGTTTCTGAGGTATGTAGAATTAAAGCTATGGGTTATAATCCTGAACTTATTAGGAGGAATTGCAAAAGTTCCTACATCAACCAGATTGGCAGAGATATCGCCATTGTATTGCAGAATGGCTTCGCACTCAATCGCCAATATCAGATGCCCAAATATACCGCTACTTGCGTCTATGGTTTGATGTTACTGATCCAAACTTTCCAACACCATCGCTATTACGTGCACTTATCTTGTATGAACGCTGCCAACTTCATTGTCAACGTGCTCAAAATGTCAATGGGAACAGTATTTACTTACAACGATTCCCGCAAACTGTGCTTCATGGTATCCATGAAGCAGTAAGCAATTTTACTCAAAAAGATATCCACCACACTTCTCCATATGAAGCTTTCATTGCAGCAAGTCGTCATGTTGGCTATGTACCACAGGAATTTCATTATTTTGTTGGTGCTTTCAAAATTGATAATACGCATCGAGAAACAATTAAATCTCAATTCTTTACTGGACTGGGCCTCGGGAAACTCTTGCAGAGTGAAGAAGAGAGCAAACTTTCACTCAAAAAGGAAGATACTGAAAGCCAACTTTTTCACCGGCAAATGCGTTTATGGAGAGCCCATGCTAGAGCTTGGTTTATCGAAAATCCCGATTGTGATGCGAATGCTTTATTTGAATCTTATCCTCTCGATAATCGCCCACCTAAGCAACTTGTTATCACAAGGATTTTCCCAAGAGTTAAAGAACTTGCACGCCTTGGTCCAAAAACTAGACTTCTTCGCAAGGAAATATTCTCTGTGATTATTCAATGCCCCAAGATGAACAGTCGTGAATTGATGAGATATGCTATACATGTCTTTGGAGACTTACCTGATTTTCATGAAATTGATTTAGATGTTCCTTTTGACATGGGTGCTAATGGAACTCGGTTCATTCGTCTAACTCATGAAGTACGACAACGTTCTTATCAATATCAAATGGATGAATCCAAGAAACAAGCTCAAATTCAAGCTGCAAAAGAACGTCGTGAAAAGTTTGGATGGATTGATCGAATGCCTCGATGGAGTGAATCAACTGACAAGACTGTTGCGAATGAGACTTTAGCTGTTGTGAAAATGGTACAAATGGCTAAAGATCCATTGTTTAAGAAAAGTTATGCTTGGTACCTCACTGAAGTCTGGTATGTTTTTAATTACGTATATAATGCTCAATTTTCCATATAGTGCGGCTATAAAGTACCAGCGACAAACGAATAATATACAAAGTACTGCATTACCTGGAATGCCTACAATTACCTCTGCTGTTCGCTATTATGCAATGAATTGCTATCGAAAAGCTATACTTAAACTCTTGGATGAGACATACATTGAAAATCAAAGACCTGAAATATGGGATACAATTGTGTATGGAAAACTACAAACAA
Source organism: Thraustotheca clavata (assembly GCA_002081575.1). Classification (NCBI taxonomy): domain Eukaryota; phylum Oomycota; class Saprolegniomycetes; order Saprolegniales; family Achlyaceae; genus Thraustotheca; species Thraustotheca clavata. The sequence continues at coordinate 4,670 of JNBS01001974.1, read as the reverse complement.
TGTACTATCCAAGTCGTGAACGCTTTCCTGGTTTATCAGCTGTGACTTATGCCAGAGTTCGATGGCAACAAAAAAAACATTTACATGAATACATCAAGCGACCCTATATGAATCCATATTTGCTATTGTTTATGCTCCGACATGATTTCCGTGGTTGGAATCCTCCAGTGGACATTGAATTTATCCTTGGTGAATGGCCTAATTGTGATCGAATGTTTTTGGAAAGAGAGCTATTTCTCATAGATTAATACGTCATGTTGCATGGGGATTAACAAGATTGGTAATTTTGGTCGTATTCATTCGCACGGTAGCAAGAATATCTCTTGTTTTTGAATCCTTTTCTTTGTAGTGTTGAGCTGTAGCTTTATCACGATGTACATACAAATGTTCACTATTTTTTCTCGAAGTTTTCTTTTTCTTTGGACTTAATGCTGTAGTTGATTGACTTGCATTAAGAACTTGTTTGTGTTGTGCCATGGATGGTAGACTTTGAACACGTGATAAAGATTCTTGTACAGCTAAAGATTCTTGAATAACTTGTCGAAAATGCACATTCTTGGACCCATTTGGGTAAAATAAAGGTACTTTGACTGCATCAAGACGAATTCCAGTATGGTTTAAATCTGGAATATGAATTGGCTCAACAAGTAATTTTGCATGATCATCTTCAGGTATATTAGAAATATAGCGACGAGATTGTACTGTCATAACATCCAAGTAAGGAGATGCTTCTCTACGCTTTATACGACGAGTATCACCATATTTCATACCATCATACGCCATCCTCGAAACGTATCGAGAAAGAATAGCTTGATCTATTTTCTACAAGCTATTTCCTATAAGCTATTGTACTAGAGATAAAAGTTTAGTCTTATTTTTGAGTTTGATACAAGAGACTAAAAGTCAATTCTATTGCTTATGTGTAATAAGATTGTAATGCAGTAGTGTGCATATAAATGCTTTGCCTTATAGCATGTACATAGTCTAAGAAGGAGATAGTATTGTTACTAGGAGAGTATATATTACCAAGTCTAGTAAAAAATGAAAAGAAATACAAGATGAAGTGCAATAGAATTCTAATTATGCATGGGTATAAAGTGAGTAGATAGCTTTGAAAAAAGGTAATAAACTGGACGAATGATGATCACATGCATTTGAACATTTGAACAACTTATTGTATTTAATTGAGAACAGCACCACAATGGACACACTTTCGCTCCGTGAGGAGCAAACAGCAAAGAATACCAGCAGGGAAGAATAGAATACCAAGAACAATGCCACACAATGTAAAGTCATTCGTTTGAACGGCATGGGCACAATATCCATCGACAGTGAGCATTTGGCCAGGCACAACCATCACTTGGTTTACAACCGTCTAGTACATATTAACCTTCAAGCAAAGCTACAATCTTCTTACTGCTGGCTGTACAACCACGTATTCTTGGTGTCCCTGTACAGGAACGCCTTGTGCTACTACTGGCACAGCTTGGGCTACAGGGGCTTGGTAACAAGGGGCAGAGAGAGAGGCCCCGCAACGTGAGCAAAAAGACGCATTAGGAAGATTTTGATTGAATTGGCAATTCTCTACGCAATGTTAGAAGAGAAAACACGTTCATTAGTACGGCAGACAGGGGTCACAGCCATTATGGGGACTTGGGAACGGAATAAAAAATGATTATTGTCGAATGACATGTGGGATTTTAGCCAATGACAACATGAGTCAGAGGAGTTTTAGCCAATGAAAAGCAGCCGAATGACAGTTGTAATTTTATAAATTGAGTTTAGTAAGATCAAGATAATAAAATAAAATGAATGGATTTGTCTATGTTGATTGTATGTTGATTCAACTTTAAAAGATTGAAGGAAAGAGATGGATGCCATTTCTTTGTCTGAAGTGGTCAATGAATGAACCTTTTCTTTTTGCCATTTATTACACTCTTCTTTCTTTTGGGAGACAAAAGTGTTAAAAGTATGCACAGTTCGAACGGTATTTACATGAGAAAAAATGAATATTAACAGATAAGTTGAAAAAAAATGGAATTTTATCCAATCAGATGCTTGATTTTCTATCTCATTTTTGGGTTTATACAATACACGCTGTATATAGTTTAATCAAATAAAATTTCCTTTTGACTGAATTTGTAAATTTGATACTTTTTATAAGCAAAGGATGGCATTGACAGCATTGGAATTGGATAGGAAGAAGGGACGTTATCGCATGGTTGTCACATTTAAGTCCTATCCATCAAAATGATAAAGAACGATCAGTCAACCCAAGGTTAGACAGTGTCAATAGTATTTTTAAATCCACAGTCTTTCAGTAAAAAGAGATGGTGTAAACCAAACTTACTTTACACTATCATATTTTTCATGATTTCAATTATGATTGCGATAGACATTGCGATTATGCATGAACTTCATTCAGGAACCAATTTAAAGATCCATGCAATGATCCTTCAATTTCAACAGCAAAGTTTCAGTACAAATTGCTGACACCACATCGGACTAACACCACCACCATTTTATTAGGGTTATGAATCATTTTACCAATAACGTTTGTTGCAAATCCACTTAAGACCAATGTGTTTGAAAATAATCTTTAGGAAGATCTAGGCAATGATATAAACAACTATGACAACTAACTTCAAATTACATCTCGCTAAAATATAAATCTAATCCCGTGGGTAGTCACAAGAGTAGGATTTTTTAAGTTTATTTCCAATTGCGTTTTCAATCTGTGCAACTTCTGACGCCAGCGATCACATTTCATGGCTCAAGATTTCATTATAAGCTCTGTACCATCAATTGATTTTCAAATTTCTGGCCATCAGGTGTAGATAGAATTTCTTTGTCCTCCAGTAGTGACACAAATTGCAGTACCGTACAATAGAATACACTCCTACCATTCTACTTGAAAATTATATTCAAAAACGTACGAATACAGTACATTGTAACGTACGAGAAAGGGCTGTTCTTACACGTGACGATCTTGTTATTTCAAAATTTGCGTAGATAACAATGAACCGAAAGGAGATGAAAACAGCGCTTTTGAGTGCAAATATGCTCGTAAGCAAGCATAACGATATTGTTTATGATGTTGGATCGTCAATGCACAATGGAAAGCGTTTGGTAGACCCATTTGTGAAAGAAATGGGGTTAAATATTAAATCTAGGCATTGAAATTTGATACACTTGGAAATTCCGAATATGAAGAAATTACTCGTGCTGATCTACTTAAAACAATTCAAGCTGCTGCTGCATTGGTGAAAACACCATCTCCACAAGCTGCAGGGAATGTTCGACTTGAAATTCCAGTAGAAAAAGGAAAAAATGACCCAGTTTTTACATTTGATGTAGAGTGTTCACATGCGTGATTTGAGAAAGTTGGACAATGTCTTTGCAGTATCGAATGAACCTACTCTTGTTGTACGACAACAAGCAATTCTTGTCAATGCTGGTAATTGGAATTTGCAAAAATTGTCTTGTAATTAATTGAATAGATCCTGTGCGAGCTGTCATATTGAGAGATTCATGCTTGGTTTTTCTGCCTGATGGTGCAGACAGTCTTGTTTCATTATTGAAAGGCTGCTTTAAAGAACAAATGATGCACTCCAACAACATTGCTTTTGAATTTGGGTATGTGCTTGCAAAAGCTAAAATGTATCATTAAATTTTAGGGCCTTGGAAGCTATTTTGCATACAACATGCAAGTAATCTATTTCATCTTGAAAATTACTCATTATTTGTAGAGTACTATCAAATGATTGTTTTAAAATTCTTCCTGTTGCTAAAGCTTCTGTTGATCGCATGGCACGTGATGATCTTCCCATGGGTGATATGGAAACTTTACGTGCATTGAAAAATAGCATCAATGAATTGCATACTCAAGTATTATTAATTATCTAATTACTCTAACTTGTTCATTAGATCAATGGGGTACGACGAATGCTCATGGAAATCTTGGAAAATGAAGAAGACTTGCACATGCTTTACTTGACTAAAGTACGTATGAATACTAGATATTAATCTTAATGAGTACAATTAGATCTATCAAGAACCACAACTTACTCATGATTTACTCTGTTTTGACACTGAAGATGCTGAATCACTTATTGAAGTGTATTTACAAGTAAATTATAATTTACGTGGTAATTCTAATCATGTTTAGGACATTTACGCCACTCAAACTTCGGTGTCTCTTATGATCAACAACATTCAAAACACTGAAAGTATGGTTATGCTAAAGCTTGATACCAAGCGAAATTACTTGCTTACTGTGGATTTGACACTTACAATGTGGACAACGATGCTTACTGTGTCTACTTTTATTGTCGGTGGTTTTGGTATGAATTTGAACTCCAATATTCAGCTCTTAGATTACATCTTTTACATTGTCTTTGGCCTTTGCTGCATTTTCCCTGCTATTGGTGTTTGGCTTGTTACTCAACATTTAGAAAAGATAGGAATTAATATGAGTTGGAAGACTGGGAAATTTATCAAGTACTAATAAGAAATTTTCAAAGTTGAATCGTTTGTGTTTCAAGTACAATATGTAGTTTTATGATTTTATAAACACTCTATTTCAACGATACAAGTCTTTATTTTGAATCCGTCTTTTCTTACAATGCTTTTACACTAGTTTATACGCTCATCTTTACAGAAAAGAACAA
>JNBS01001972.1:0-16616 GCA_002081575.1 Thraustotheca clavata | reverse complement strand
ACGACGAAAGAAGTGACTGTCCATGGAGATTTCTATTCACCTGAAGAAGGGGAAGTATTGCATGGACGATATAAACTGACAGGACAGAAAATGGGAAAAGTAATGCGAATTGAAATATAAAGATCTTAGAATATGAATTTAGGGATCATTTGGACAAGTATATGAAGCAATTGATGCACAAACTTCAAAACCTGTTGCGATCAAGATTATTAAGAATAGAAAAGCATTTGAAAGACAAGTACAATCGGAAATTGATATCTTGGAACATCTTCATCGTACACGAGCTGGACAGGAACATCATATTGGTAAGTTTATTGTCGTAGATACATTCATTGTGACTTTGATTAGTGCAACTTTTGGATCGATTTGTGCACAAAGGACATCATTGTCTTGTGTTTGAATTGCTTTCGTTTAATTTGTTTCGATTGCTTCATAGTACGAAATATACTGGCATTGGATTGAAATTGGTTCGTAAACTCATGAAACAAGTGCTCGAGGTATTTACTTCTTATCTCTGACTTGCATGTTTATGAATGATTGTGTAGTCGTTGCAATATTTGGCACAATCCAACATAATTCACTGCGATTTAAAGCCTGAAAACATTGTGTTAGCCCATCCTAATAAGAGTCAAGTCAAGCTCATTGACTTTGGAAGCTCGTGCCGTGTTGGAAAAGAGGTATCTATCTTGATGATGATGCCGATATGATGATATCATCTGTAGATCTTTCAGTACCTACAAAGTCGATTTTATCGTGCTCCAGAAGTTATTCTTGGTATGAAGTACACTGCTGCAATTGATATGTGGAGTTTGGGATGCATTCTTGTTGAAATGCACACGGGATCGCCATTGTTTGATGGTGCAAATGTGACGGATCAACTTCATAAGATTATTAACGTACTTGGCATAATACCGACCGACATAATTGATCAACTAAACGTGCTTCAACGCAACAAATTCTTTGATCGTACGTCCGATGGATATGCTCTTAAGCCAAATGACGATGTTGATAACAACAATCCACTTGAACCTCGTACTTTGCATTCGATAGCATTGTGCGATGGTCGACGAGTTGGTGAAAAAGGTCATAGCTTACAAGATTATGCATCGTTTACCGATTTGGTGGCAAAGATGCTTGAATATGAGTACGTTCTTAATAATTGTCTCTAGTTGCTAATATGTCGAGTAGTCCACGCAAACGAATAACACCAACAGAAGCACTCCATCATCCATTCTTTCGAGATGAAGAAACCTCCTTACGACTTGTACGTACCAATATTGATATACGCATTGAAATCTAATTACTATTGTAGAAAGAGAAGAAGCGAAGCACCAAAGGCCAGTGCCCACCGCATACTGTCCGATCAAATGATGATATCGAATGTTCCCACCGTGCGAAGCAACGCAAGTTGCTGATACCGAAGCTGTAAATGCTCTCACCTCGTATTTATTTATCCCAAGATCATACGATGTATGCATTCATGGCTGCAAGGTCGCCTGTAGTTGTAGATAGTAGGGTAGCTTTTCGTAGGTAAAGCCAGGATTGAATGGGAGAGAACGGATTCTTCTATTAACGAATGTCCCGTATATGCTTAAGCAGCAACACGGCTCTTCAAGTAGTTCAAGAGGACGTTCAAAGCATGAGTTTCTTCACCGAAATCAGTGATGACAGCGCACGAGGTCGACACGACCTTGCGGGCTTCACCATTGTCGTCGATCTTGCAAAGACCGCACCATTCACCCAATTGCTTACCCGAAGGAACAATGATGAGGTTCACACCATGTTCTTCGCACAAAGCACGGACAAGCTTGGTGTACGATTCTTCATCGCAATCTTGAGCCAAGCAGCACAACCGAGCACGGCGGGAGTCAAGGGCCTTGGCGGCTTCATGAAGACCACGCTTCAAACCATCATGGACCAAAGCCTTCTTGAGCACTTCTTGAAGGGCTTCCATTTCACCCAATTCAACAACTTGGTTCACTTCCTCGGCCGACATTTTGTAGTTTAATAAGCAGCGTCCTCAAAAGTAAATCGCTAATGAACACTCATCCAGTAAAAAAAACAAAGCAATCAAAACCAATCGATTTATAGTCCGGATAACACTCCGGATATACTGTATGTTGATTGGTGCAATTAAACCCTTCATCTTAAACCCCTATTTTAAACCCCTATTTTAAACCCCCTCATTGAAAAAAACATGATGATGATTTTTTATGCTTTACCAAGAACTAAAGCAAGAATAGCCATGCGAACATACATGCCATATTCCATTTGACGGAAATAAGCAGCACGTGGATCATTGTCAACTTCGACAGCAATTTCATTGACACGAGGAAGTGGATGCATGAGAATCATGGTGGATTTTGCCTAGAAATAGATTAATAGATGAAAATGATGAGGGAAAAATGTACTTTGGTTAAAGTTGTAGATGTAATGATAAAACTATCTTTGACAGCTTCATATTCAGCAACAGTATCAAAACGTTCCTTATTGATTTGATAAATATGATTGTAGACAGAAAAAATTTACCTTTTGTACGCGTGTAATGTACAAAACATCACTTGATGCCAAGACAGACTCAAGATTGGAAGTCTCCTTTTGTTTGATACCAATTGCATTCAATTCATCGACAATGTAACTTGGCATTTTAAGAGATTCTAGAGGTAAAGATAAGGATTGATTTGATTGAGAAAAAAAGATACCTGGAGAAACATAGTTGAGTGTAACTTTGAAATGGGCTAAAAGTTTAGCAAGCGAATGCACAGTACGTCCATTCTTGAGATCACCAACCATAGTAATGACTTTACCAGTCAAATTCATTTCCGATAGTTTGGCTTCCTTGTAAATCGTGTACAAGTCCAAAAGAGCTTGTGTTGGATGTTCGCCAACACCATCACCTAATATTGATCAGAAATATACTAGAACATCATGTTGTACCAGCGTTCAAGACTGGTTTTCGGCTAGCAGCCGCGGCAGTAGCAGCAGCTCCTTTCGTTGGATGACGAAGTACAGTAACATCACCATAGCACTCAAGGCAACGCATGGTATCGTGCAATGTTTCTCCCTTTTGGCTGCTTGACGAGCTCTACATTTATCATCGTTAATTGTGCACAAACTTTTTCGATATTTACCTCATTGACACACACAACAGCACCCCCCAAACGAAGCATAGCTGTTTGAAATGAACAACTTGTACGTGTCGAAGGTTCAAAGAAGACATTGGCCATGACCTACATTTACTTCAATTTCACAGAAATCATTTCATTCATCATACTTTGCCTTTAAGCGTATCATCCCCTCCTTGACGAGCCACCATTTCCTTCATATGATCAGCAACTTGAAACAAATATCTAGCCACACATTTGAGAGCCTATTTCTTCATAGATATGCTTGTACTTGACATTCTCTGCGTTCAATTGTTCCGTCGAGAGCAAATCTTTACCCGTCCATGATCCAATGGTCGTCCCCAACTTTTCCATTTTGCAAATCATTCGAGTCAACAAAATATTCAAATGTACTGGCTAATTTCACGTCACTTTAAATCTCATCCATCATCAATTGAAGTAGACTGAATACTTGTCATGTCTTTTATCAATTCAAATCTATAGAACTATAAGTGCCACTACCTCGTCGCATCTTTACTCGTTGTACAAGGATGACTTAAATTATCATCTTGTCATAAGAAATTGGGTGATTTTAGTTACACATCATGTATGGATCTCTGTTAGAATATATAGGATGTTGATATTAATTATTAGAGGTGGTTGTAGGTATACAGAAAACAAGTGTAGAAAAAAGTGATGAATTTCGTCATTTCCGCATTTGACGAAGATGGATCAACTCATCCCGATCATTAACAAGCTCCAAGATGTGTTTTCTGCCATCGGCCAAAGTCCAATTAATCTCCCTCAGATCGTTGTTGTTGGTAGTCAATCGAGTGGAAAGAGTTCTGTGCTTGAAAATATCGTGGGGAAAGATTTCTTGCCACGTGGGAGCGGTATTGTAACTCGTCGTCCGTTGGTACTTCAATTGTACAACGTTCCTGGAGCTGAAGACAAAGAGAAAGAAGAATGGGGAGAATTCAATCATTTACCAAATCAAAAGATTTATGATTTCTCGAAATTACGTGAAGAAATTGAAAAGGAAACAGATCGCATGACGGGAAAAAACAAAGGCATTTCGAATAAACCGATTACACTCAAGATTTTTTCGCCTTATGTACTTAATTTGACACTTGTGGATTTACCTGGTATCACTAAAGTACCTGTGGGAGATCAACCTGCTAATATTGAAGAACAAATTCGTGATATGTGCACAGAATTCATTTCCAATCCAAATTCGATCATTTTGGCTGTCACTGCAGCAAATACAGATTTGGCTAATAGTGATTCTTTAAAGATGGCACGTGCTATTGATCCTGATGGAGTACGAACCATTGGGGTCTTGACGAAATTGGATTTAATGGATGATGGTACTGACGCAATGGAAATGCTTCAAGGACGTGTCATTCCGTTGAAAAAAGGGTACATCATGCAATCATACGTGTCTTTACTCATGAAAATTGTAGGTATGTTGGGGTTGTAAACCGAAGTCAAGCAGATATTAACAACCGAGTTGGCATTCGTGAAAGTGTTGCCAAAGAAACTCAATTCTTTAAGAATCATCCATCGTATCGTGCCATTGCAAGTCGCATGGGTACACAATTTTTGAGCAAATCACTCAATACGATCCTCATGCATCATATTCGTGATTGTTTGCCTGAAATTAAATCACGTATTTCATCCATGTTGACGGAATTGGATTTGGAAATGGATGGCATGGGCAATCCTACAGAAAGTATGAGTAAAACAGCTCTTGGTGCTACTTTACTTCAGCTTATTTCCCATTTTTCTTCATCGTTTATTAATTCGTTGGATGGACGTAATAACCAAGCTAACGATATGGCTGAACTCTATGGTGGGGCTCGTATTTCGTTTATTTTCAATGAAGTTTTTGCCAAGAGTTTACAATCTGTTGATCCATTTGATCAACTCAGTGATGCAGACATTCGTACGACAATTCGCAATGCCAATGGACCTCGTCAATCTCTTTTTGTGCCTGAAATCTCGTTTGAGTTGCTTGCAAAGCGTCAAATTGCTCGTCTTGAAGCTCCTGGATTACAATGCGTTGATCTCGTTTTTGATGAACTCCAACGAGTTACTTCTCAATGCGAGACAGTCGAATTAACTCGTTTTGCTGATCTTCGAGATCGCGTTGTCGAAGTTGTCAATGGCCTCTTGCGTGGTTGTTTATCACCAACGCAAACGATGATTTCCAACTTGATCAAGACGGAACTCTCCTACATTAACACCAACCACCCAGACTTTATCGGTGGTTCTCGTGCTGTGGCTCAACTCATGGACAGATTACAGCAAGAAGTGTCTTCTCCAGGCCAACAACAACCAGACAATAAACGAACAAGCAGCTCGGCACGTTCGTCACCACCTCCTCCGATCGAAGAGAAGGAGAACAGTGGCTTGTTGTCATTCTTTAATGGCAAAAAGAGCCATGATTCACGCAGCTCCAACAGTGCTGTAGCTAGCAATGGTGGTGTAGTTAAATTGCCCCAAGTGCCTACAACAATGCGTCAAGCAGAAGTGCCTACCGATCGAGAGCGCATCGAAACGGAGATCATCAAGTCCCTTTTGGCGTCGTACTTTGACATTGTGCGTAAAAACTTTCTTGATCTTGTGCCCAAGATCATCATGTGCTTTATGGTCAATTTTGCCAAAGACCAAGTGCAAAATCAACTTGTATCAAGCCTCTACAAAGAAGAACGTTTGGTAGAATTGCTTCGAGAATCGGGTGATGTTGCCAGTCGACGTTCCAATTGCTATGAAATGCGCACACTTTTGTCCAAGGCCCTTGAAATTGTCAATGAAGTGCGGGACTTCAATACGTTCAAGTAGACTCAGATAATATGTATTTGCTTGTGATTCTGTCTTAAGCATTAAGCTCTTGGTTGAATACGCTCGAGAACAGGATAGAGAATATCGCAATAACCTTGCATTGGTGCTTTGTCTTTGAGCCCAAATAGAATTGCATGGAGATGTTCTGTAGCAATAGGATTGATTTGACACAAGTCAAAAAGATCAATCAAAGCTTGGATGCTTGTACGTCGCACAGGCCAATCTTCAGTCATGGCAAATTTTGCAAGGCGTAGAATTACATCCACACAAGACGATGTAAAAGATGGATCAGCCAACACTTTGGTAGAGGATATAAAAGATATCGCAATGCATTTGGTGTACTGCACAGCTTGCAGACCAAAATCATCATGAGCTTTGTGATGATCCATCACTGTAAGAATACTTTGAAAGATATCAGTTGGATTTGCAAATGAGCGAAAGCATTTATCACTCGTAAACATGGATTGCCAGAGCATAAGAAACATATCGCCATGCCATTGACAAGGTGAGGTTTGGTACCAATGAAGTAAAATTGTCATTGCATGTGTAAGTAGTGATACATCAATATCGAAGTGTGTGGCTCGACGATAAAGGGCTTGGAGAATGTCATACCGCTCAACATTGGACACGTATGTTAATTGTAGCAATTGTGGTAAGAGTTCAGCCCATGGAGTTGGCAATGGACTTTTAGCTTGTGTACGAGTAGGTGATGAAGCAATACTTCGCGGTAGTAGCCAAACGAGGGCAATTAAGCTTTCTTTAATCAAGCATGGATGATAACTTTCAATTGACACTGAGATATCCCAAACCATGTCAGTAATTTTGCTAAAGAAATCCAAGTGGTGATCACTAAACTCAACGAGTGTAAGATCAAACGATGCAGCCACAGATTGAATCGCTCGACAAACTCGATGTAAAACAATTGGATTGTTGGCATGAGTTTGCATAATCTTGTAGATTCCATTGGCAGCAATTTCAAATGCACTGTGACCACCACGAACTTTTTCAAAACATTTTGGTGCAATTTGTCCAAGAGTCATTTCTTCAATAGCGGTGAGTAATATGGAGCAATTAGAAAGTGGGGAATTTGAAGATGGATCCCCCAAACTAAAAGGATTTCTTTGGGTACATACATCGAGAAGCAAATCTTGAATACGATTAGATACATGCTGTTCAATTGCTGGACCAACAGGCACCTTTTCTTCTCGTTTTATTGGTTTAGTCTATGATATTGTGAATATAAATCCATCGTACAAACTTACATCAAAGGAAAAATCAAGTAGGTTTGTTGCTGTCGTGCTACTCTTGCGATTTCCAACTGGCAATCGAACTATTTTACCACATAATTTAAGGATATAGCAAGCAGCTAGCGGGTCTGTTGTATTGATAGAAACAGAAGCCGGAGATACATGCGCCATAAGAGCATCAATAACTTTTAGAGGCGTGATATCAAATAGAGCCAAGCATGCTGCAGCTGCATGGCGATTAGGAATAAATGCACCAGCAACAAGCTGAGGTAACAGAGGTTCCAATAGATTGGGGGATGTAGCAACTAAAGAACGTGCAATTTGGAATGAAGCATTGAGCAAAGCAAGCTGAGCAGGGAGTTCTTTGTCAGATCCTTTCTTTTTCAATGTGCCTGAAAGAGCAAGCATTGTCCAAGCACTAGAAGCAGGTATTCCAGACACAAGGCTGAAGCATCGTTCAGGTTGCTGTAATGCATTGCATAAAACTACATAAAGTTTATACGCAGCCACACGTCGTGGCTGCAGCGCATGTGAAATCTCATATTTTGCCACAATATCCATAAGAGCTGCCAATTGCACCATAATAGCACCCGTATTATCACCTCTTGGTGTTGATGCAGCTCTCATTGCATGATTCGATTTAGCATTTCCTATTTATCCAACATCAAACTTTCATTCAATTCCATCTTACCAATTGTATGCAGCATTTGCTCTGCAATACGTTGCAATAAGACCTCAACAAGTCGTACAATCTTCTGATCTTCTTTCTTCACCAGCATCAATATTGCTGTCAAATCTTTCAACACAGTATCATGAATATATCCATCGCCATCCGCCACGACCGACACGTAAAAGAAACTCAATTCATGCAGTAATCCTCCGAGTTTCTTGACATCTTTTGCTGCAACACATCGGCTCAAATCATTCATGACTTGTTGTTCCGAGCGGCACTTGAGTTGGAGGTAGCTGTTCATCGTCGAAATTCGATCTTTGAGCATCTTCCAAGGATCCATCTCCTCTCTCTTCACTCTCCTCTTCTCCCATCTTCATCTTCTTCATGCTTGCACTTTCCACTTGTGCACGACCCGTCCAATATCAAAATGAAAAATTCCCCGCCAAAATTTGACACTTCACACTATTTCTTGACGTGGTGACGATGGACAGTTGCTTCGACTTGCTCGCGAAAGTGGGGGACGGAGCGTTCGGTGAAGTGTACAAGGGGATTGATCGTCGTACGAATGAGATCTGTGCCGTAAAGATCATCGATTTAGAGGCTGCAGAGGACGAGATTGACGATATTCAAAAGGTAGATGGTCTCAGGCATGACGACTGAAAAAACGAGTTAGGAAATTGCCGTCTTATCGCAATGTGCATGCCCCCAGTTGACAAAATACAATGGATCATTCATTGTTGGTACCAAGTTATGGATTATTATGGAATACCTTGCGGGGGGATCGGTTTTGGACTTGATGTCGCCGGGGTATGAGTTGCATTTGGGACGAGACTTGATGAATTCGATAGACCTTTGAATGAAGTGTATATTGCTATCATATTGCATGAACTTTTAAAAGTATTAAAAGAAAAAAGAAGATATGAGGCTTATGCCATGTAGGGACTTGTGTATTTACACTCCGAAAAGAAGATTCATCGGGATATTAAAGCTGCCAACATTTTACTTGCAGGTGATGGACGTGTAAAGCTTGCAGACTTTGGAGTGACAGGGCAATTGACAGATACGATGACCAAGAGGTGAAGAATTAAATGCAATTGCTTAATCTGATCGAGTGTAGGAATACTGTTGTTGGTACACCTTTTTGGATGGCACCAGAAGTTATTCAGCAATCTAAGTATATATCCATCTTGATTGATTCTTGTGATGCTCATCCATCAATTGTAGCTATGACTTCAAAGCAGATATTTGGTCTGTTGGTATTACAGCAATTGAAATGGGCAAAGGAGAACCACCACATTCTTCGTACAATTTCTTAAAACGAGATTCATATATTCAGATTCCATTAGATTGCATCCGATGAAAGTACTCTTTGTAATACCAAAGGATCCACCACCAGTTCTTGAAGGTGATTTTTCTCCACGTTTTAAGGATTTCGTTGCATCGTGCCTCAAGAAAGATGCTGCTGATCGTCCTACAGCTGCAGAATTACTCAAACATCCATTTATCAGTGCTCGTACAGCTAAAGATGTTTCTTACCTCACCGAACTCATTGAGGTAATTTTCATTTAAAAAGATATCTCTAAATTACTTGTATTAGCGAGCTCAAATTGAAGGACGTGTGCATACTGCCAGCATGAGTGTATCCAGTGTTACAAGTTCGATAGCCAAAGAAGTTGCTGATTTTGATGATGGATGGGACTTTGGAGCTACTGTTCGGATGAATAAAGACGTGATATCCCCAAAGCAATCATCAACGTACATGTCTTAAGATCTATCTATTTATTCGACTATCGATTAGAGTATTTACAACGCAAGACAGTGGAGAACTCGGTCGTTGTGATGATTTGGGTGAAATGCTTTTTGAAGATGTCTTAAAACCTGCAGTCTTTGAAGTATTACTCTACTCTAAAGCTACGTTCAATGCTAAATCTTTACTAGACGGTAGAAGACACTGAAGATGAAGATACGCAAGATTTACTTTTGGAACTTTTGCATTCGTTGGAATCATTGAGCATGGATCAGCCTCGTTTAATGGGAGCTGTGCTAAACCGATTATCACGGAATCTCAAGCACCACCATGATCCACGGATTCGATCGTACCACAGCTAATATATAAAATAGCCCTTGATTGATTTGATTTAGAGTTTATTTCCATGTGCTCTTTTTTGATGGCGTTGTTGCCGAGCTATTGCGGCGAGGAACGACTGAAGCTGCCGAGCTCACACTTGTTAGACTTGAACGGTTTGCACTTGATGAAGAACACACACTTGTGCTTGTCCGTCGGGTGGCTGGAATGTCTTCTTTACGAGCTACTTTACTCGAGCGACTATACATTGATGAGCACAACACCTACAAGATACAAATAATTACCTTGTCAGAGGGGTTCGTGTAGAGAGAGAGGAGGAAGTTGGACGTGCAGGCGTCACAGGACGCTTACGTTTGGTGAGATCATCTTGAGGTAGAGTCACTCGACGATTAGCTGCAGCTTTCTTTGCATCCATGAGAGCACGAGTGGCTAAACTAGCAATTGAGCCTCGATCAGAATCAAGCTCTGTTTCAGTGCCAGAGGAATAGCTTGTTGGGCTTCTTCGTGACATCATTGGAGTGCGTTTGAACGAGTCCACAGGGCTACTGCCAGCACTCTTGGATTTACGCAATGGCGTTGTTGGTTTTTCAATGGAAAGACGAGGAATAAGCTTGGCAGTCGTTCGTCGGCGAGCTTCATTGAGATTTTGTCGTAGCTTGGCAATTTCGCGTTCACGATCCTGGAGTTGTTTAGCCAACGATTCTTGATGGGCTGCAGTCACTCGAGATTTCGATTGCCATTGACGGCGTTGACGAAGTTCTTGATCAGCATGGCTGCCTTCGACTTGACGAGCTTCACGTTCTTGCTTCCATTTCTCAGCCATCGATGCATTCGATTGCTTGAGAGATGACATGGCACCCTTGAGGTCTTCAAGGGCCTTTGTACGGGACTCGACAAGGGTGGTAATCTTGTCAAGTTGATGTTTATGTTCACGTTTCTACAAAACAATTCATTTTAAATCGATCTAGTAGAGTACATACCGTGCTTGCAAGTGCTTGATTTGCTTGCATGAGTTTACTGTTGGCAACAGAGAGTTGTTGTTTCAACGTCTTGATTTCAGTGAAAGCTTGTTTGGATGAAATCAAACTCTTGGAAGACTTTGGTTTGAGGCCTTGGATATCCACACGGCGAACGCGTTCAGCAAATTGCATCGAACGGAATGTTTCGCTGGCAGTAGAGAATCCAGGAGCAACGTTAAGAATCATCACTGTCTTGCTTTGGGCTCCACCAAGTACATCTTGCAATGCATACGTAAGTTTGGAATTACGGTATGGAATATGGGCACTCTTCTTGTCAAGAGCTTCCATGACATCACCAAGTGCTGAAAGAGATTTGTTGATGGCTGCTGTTTCTTTAAGAGCATCTCCATCGACACCACTGACTTTGACACGTTCCGAACCTGCAAGATCAACAAGGTACAAAGTACCACGCAAGCCTGTAGTTGACTTGACATTGATGACAACAACACAATGGGAACGACTCGAACGATCATGCACATTGGTACGGCAAGTAGCACGATGCTTTTGAGCTTGAGCAAGCAATCCAAGAGCATGTTGAGGAGAATAAGCAGCTTCCATTGCAAGTTGTGGCAAACACACTTCACCAGTATCCCCATCAGTATGGATTTGGAGATTAGGATTATCTGGTTCCAAGAGATCACGAATGTTTTCATTGTAAATCTCAAAGACACCAAGGTTAACTTGATACATGGTTTCATGGTTGGAAGGTGGTGAAGTAAAAGTAGCTTGACCAGCTGCGTCGTTAACCACAACACCACGCATAGCAAGGGAATCATACAAGTGAGCAAGAAGACGTTGGTTAAGACCAGGTTGATCTGGTGTGCCTTCCATTGTGTATGTTTTACCAGACCCAGTTTGGCCATAAGCAAAAATACAAGCTTTAAACCCATCAACAACAGCTTGAGCAATAGGTTCGACTTCTCGGAAGACATCCAACTGCGAATCATGTTGACCAAGCACACGATCAAAGGTGAACATTTTCCATGGCGCAGTGTTGGCAGTATTGTCATCAAAGACACTTTCTGTCTTGAGTTCCAATGCAGCTACATCAGTAATACTCAAGACATCAACTGCCAAGGGCACATTGTGGCTAACACGAGGATCTCGACTGAGCAAAGGACGAACACGGCAAAATACTTGGATATTGCCTGTAAGATTTTGCAAACGAGACAACAAGGCTGCATTGCGACGTCGTTCAAGCACATATTTCTGGGCAATTTCACCTTCAACTACACATCATCATCAATTTACAACATATTCTGAGACATATAGACTTACTTTGTTGAGATGGCGAAGCGAGTAAGTTTTCATGTCTCGATTTCTCCAAGTCTTTTTGAACACGTTCATATTTGTCCATGAGTTCATCAAACTTGGTTTGAAGGGATTCCAAAGCCATTTTACTTTGTTCAAGTTCAGTAAGAAGCATAGCTTGACGTGCTTTTTCAGCATCGAGTTTAGTTTGTAGTTGTTCATGGAGTTGTTTGATCCGATCACATTCATCACGTAATTCAACCATAGAGTTTTCCAAAGCAACATAGTTGGCATGATCATCTTTAAGACTTTGTAGTTCTTGGAGTTGAGTTTTTGCCATGGCATATTCTTCTTTGGTAGAGATAAGTGTGGCTTCCATCGCCGCAAGTTCGCCTTGCAAACGTTCGACTTCACTTTCAGTTTGTTTGATCACAAGGGCTTTTTCAATCAATTCATCCGACATTTCACCGATTTCAGTCTCCATGGCTTGAATATGGGCTTCATTGTCTCGCAATTCAACTAATTCTTCTTCTAACTCACATCTCCGATCTTCCTCTTCTTGGAGACGGCGTGCGAGCTCTTCCATTTCCTCTTCAAGGATGACGATTTGCCGCTCCGATTCCTCGGCATCGCGGTCTGCAGAGGAAATGTGTCGGACAGCATCGGGGGACAAGAGCATTTCTTCATCATCGTCATCTTCTTCATCTGGCACTGGGTTTTCGGATCCTTCCATGTCTTCATCATCACATTCTTCACTTGGATAAAGTTCCTCGCCTTCGTCCAAATCTTCCAACGAGTCATTTCCAAACGTAGATGTTGGTGATGTTGGAAGCAATGGGGACGAAGGCATGTTATCAGCAGCTTTTTGATGCAATTGAAGAGCAAACAATTCACTTTTCAGGTCGAGAATTTCAGTACGAAAGCGTTCGGTCGTAAGTTCATGTTCCTTTTCAATTTCATCATAATCATTTTGAAGAAACACTTTATCTTCCAACGCACGATCCAATTGATGTCTTAAATCAGCCGTTGATGCTTCCAAAATACGAACTTGTGTAGTCAAACGATCCATTTCTGTTTCCCAAGTCATTTTTTCCTGGGCCAACGTTGTCGCTTGTTCCTTGTACTTTTCCAAGTCCGTTTGCATTGTTGCTGCATCTTGATATGAAGCAACAAGCTTTTCTTTTGTATCAGCAAGTTCTTGTTCGAGTCGTTCCGCAGTATATCGCCATTTATTTCCCGATTCTTCTGCTTCATCAAGTGCTTTTTCAAGTTCAGCCTCAATCTGTGCAGAAGCAGTCACAAGTTGATCATAATCGTCCGTCTTTAAGAAGAGATCATCCTTAACGATCTCTAATTCCCGGCGGAGCGCCGTCAGTTCTTCTTCCATCGTGACCAACTGAACGCAAACCGCGGATTGCGCAGCTGCTCACTGCAGACGTGAAATGGGGTACCACGGGGCAGGCACAGCCACTTCCGTCGAGATTGGATGGCAATCGACGCAGGTGCAACTTGAAGTACTTTTTCTAAAGGTTTAAATAGAAATTGACTCGAATGGGGCATTTGATTGCGTTTGCCCTTCGAAAGAGAGGATGATACCGTAGAAAGTAGCTACCTATGGACGCTGTACCAAAGACAATCCCACTACAGCACGTGACTTACTCGACATTCCTCATCGTTTGATTGTCGGACGTCATATCTCAATATAAGTATACAAAAATTAAATGAAACAAATTGAGTTCAGTATTTTTGCTGAGAAGTATACTTTAATTAAGAGAAAATGAATTGATGACATAACTACAAGGTGATAGAGCAAAGTACGTATGCAGAAAGATTAAAGGAAAAGATTCAAGAAAGAGGTTAATTCGAAACAAATTCATTTCAGTATTATACTACCACATGTACACTGTAAATATTGATTGAATTTCATGTGTATCATGCACTTTGAAACCAATTGAATATGAAATGAAAACATAATAAGACAGATGGCGAGACAACATCCATTGTCAATGACGATAGTTGGATATGAATAAACCAAGGGAAAGCTAAAGGCATGAACAGCTTTAGTACCTAATAAATACCGTGCATTGTTCAAGTATCAGAGAATTCTTAACTTTACTGTATGAACAAGCAATATTTTACAGCCATTAATTGTATTGAATTTTGCCCATTATTAACCAATCATATGATTTGATGATGGTTTAATGAGAAATCAGTTGAAAAGATCAAATTCAACCACATTTTTACTGGGCTTATCTTTCATTTTGCCATAGAAGAATGCAAAGCAATACATTTACTAGTACACTAACTATTCATTATGTGTAGACTTTTTTTAAATTGCTACTTTTTACGTCGATATTATGCAATGACGTAGAATCTATTTCATCATGATGACTACATCATGATTCACTACGAAAAACAACCTTCAATCACGTCTCAAGAAATCCAATTACATTTGTTTACTTCCCACACACTTTATCAAACAATTCTATTCATTATCTTCTTTCAATAAAGCTTTAAGAAGAAGAATTGATTGATTTCTATTAAAGCGTGCGATTCTTTTCTACAATATGATGTTAGGATTACTTGATCATTTATACGCTCTCTGATTCGTTAAAAATTAACCAATTAAAAAATACTAATGTGGATCTGAAAAAAAGTTCGACATCAGGTAAGAGATCAAATGATCATTGAATAGGAATCTCATAATTTAATCCATTCGTGTCTATTGATACCCTTTTGTTCCCTCTTGATTCTAAAGAAATCCATCTCTCTTTCTCTCTTTTCCATTTCATTTCATTACTTTTTACCTTTACAAACCTTCTAACTTCGAAATGCGATAGATCGAAGTTGAGAGAAAAGCCATTTTGTTGGGGAAGGTCAATGGGGGACGTGATCTGGTGTCGTCCTCGCAATGGAAAAAATGAATATTCATGGCAACGAGGCAAAGTATCTGGTGATTCAGTGCATATGGATGATGGTCGAATGCTTTTGTTGTGTGAAATTGAGATGGATATGGACATTTGTCGTGGAAATTTACTTTTATCGTTGGATTTAGATGATTTGGGCATGTTGACACATTTGAATGAACCTTCAATGGTTCATTGTTTAGAAGAACGATTTATGGCAGATAAAGTGTATTGCAATACGGGTGAAATGCTCTTGGCAATCAATCCATTTAAAATGATACCGAAATTATATGATATTGACATGTATCAAGAATTGCAAACCTTGACGAAAAAATTACCTCATGTATTTACAACTGCTAATGATACATATCAAGCACTACATGCAATTCATCCTACAACAAATCAACATCAAAATCAAACTGTTTTAGTTAGTGGAGAAAGTGGATCTGGCAAAACAGAATCGACAAAGTTTATTATGCAATATCTTGCTGTTGTTAGCAAGTCAGATGAACCAAATAATATTTCTGATCAAGTATTGCAATCGAATCCAATTCTTGAATCGTTTGGCAATGCAAGAACATTGAGAAATGATAACTCGAGTCGATTTGGAAAGTTTGTCAAAATTTGGTTTTCACCAGAAAAACATAATCAACTACGCCTTATCGGTACAACAATTGAGACTTATCTCTTGGAAAAAGTTCGTCTTGTGCACCAAGCACAAGGAGAACGTAATTTTCATATTTTTTATGAATTATTGGCAGAAGCAAAAAGCAACAAGTACACCCTTCCATTAGTCTATTTTTTTACTTGAATTACTCTAGATTACTACGAGAAAGTTTACATTTACATTCACCAGCTACAGCATTTACTTACTTAAAAGATGGTGATTGTTATCTTCGTCAAGATAATGTTCGAGACATTGATGAATTTCACAAAACTATGAAAGCTATGGATATAGTTGGCTTTCAAGAAGATGAAAAGGCATTACAATGTGTAGTTATTTGAGTGTAATATCTCGTGTAGGCTTCAATATTGGAAGTTGTTGCAAGTATGTTGCATTTGGGCAATATGAAATTTGGATTAAAACCTGGTGGTGGTGGGGCGGATGCATCAATTTCTGATGTATCAACTCTAAAAGAGTTGGAATGGGTCTCGGAATTACTTGCAGTAGACAAAGAAAGACTGAGAAGTGCTTTAACAAAGCGTCAAATAAAAGCAAAAGATGAATGGTATGTTGTTCATCTTACTGTTGAACAAGCTGAAGAAGCACGGGATGCCATGGCACGATCAATATATGGTTATTTATTCGATTGGATTGTGTGCAAAGTTAATTTATGTATTGGTGGACGCGAATTCAAAAGCACAGATCGATTTATTGGAGTTCTTGATATCTTTGGGTTTGAGTCATTTGAATTCAATAGTTTTGAACAACTTTGCATCAATTATGCCAATGAACGTCTGCAATATCATTTTATTGATTTCGTAT
>JNBS01001971.1:0-27469 GCA_002081575.1 Thraustotheca clavata | reverse complement strand
TAAGATATGAGTTTTTCCAAACAATCAAGCGCTTGAGATGCTTGTTTTGGTTGTCGACCTTGGATTGCAAGAAGAAGGGGCCAAAAAACATCAGCTTCTTCCAAATGACTACTTCCTGTTGTTTTTGCAGCAGTAATCTTGGTTAGAATCACATCACAAGCTTCACGAAGGTCTCGTTGACTTCTTCCCGTGAGCTTTCGGATCTTACTTAGCGACCGCTCCACAAGTGTGTCCATGATGAGCGTCGAGTATTTTGAGAAATTACTTGAAATTTGTATGAAACCAATTGTAACCTCATGTACAAAGGGGGACTTTTATATTTTATATCATTTACCTCCATTTATCTATATCTTTATAGTATTAATACTATATATTCATTCATAGAGAATATATAAACTTGATACATTTTTGTAGCATCATATTGATATATGTGAAATATGATAAACGCTAGTAAATGGGAAGAAAGATATTCTTTTATACATCTCTGAGAGCATGCACAATGTGAAGAAGGGGGACTGACTTATCAGATCTATGTATAGTTTGCTATGAATAGAAAGATAGGGTGCATACTATATATACCAACTTGATGTTATTTATCTTGTCATTTCGTTTTTGTCGGTGCAATGAAAAAGGAATCGTACTTGAATGCACTTGGACAAGTAGAATGGGGGAAAATTCCATTAAATGGAGCTTTGGAGAAGTTAACTACAACACGAGAAGGTTTAAGTTCAGAAGAAGCACAAAAACGATTAGATATATATGGACCAAATGCCTTACCAAAAGTTGACATTAACAAAATTCTTGTTTTTTTACGCTTTATGTGGAATCCATTGTCTTGGGCAATGGAAGTAGCTGCTATCCTTTCAATTGTTTTATTGGATTATGCTGATTTTGGGTTGATATTAGCACTTTTACTCCTTAATGCATGCATTGGTTTTTTTGAAGAAATTCAAGCTGGTGATGCTGTATCTGCTTTAATGGATCAACTTGCACCTGAAGCTAAAGTATTTCGTGATGGTACAATGATTAATTTACAAGCTGATCAACTAGTTCCTGGTGATGTTATTCGTATTCGCCTTGGAGATGTTCTTCCTGCCGATGTTAAGTTTCTTGAAGGTGATCCAGTTAAGATTGATCAATCCTCATTAACAGGAGAGTCACTTCCAGTGACAAAAAGACCTGGTGATGAAGGCTATTCAGGCTCTATTTGCAAACAAGGAGAAACAGAAGCTGTGGTGACTTGTACTGGAGTAAATACTTTTCTTGGACGTGCTGCTGAACAAATAGCAGGTGCCGATGGTCATGGACGTCTACAAGAAGTACTAACCACAGTGGGTAACTTTTGCATGGTTTCTATCATTACTTGGTGTATTATTGAATTGATTGTTCAAATGGGCTCTCGTAACGATGAAAACCCTTGTTTTATCATCACTGATGGTTGTCTTGGTGTAGCAAATATTTTAGTGCTAATTGTCGGTGGTATTCCTGTAGCTATGCCAACAGTTCTCTCAGTAACTTTAGCTATCGGATCGTCAGCATTAGCAAGGGAAAATGCAATTGTAACTCGCTTGACATCCATTGAAGAAATGGCATCAATGGAAATTTTATGTTCTGATAAGACTGGCACTCTTACTCTCAACAAACTTTCAGTTGATATGGATAACTTGATTCCTTACAATGACTTTACTACTGCTGACATTCTACGTCTTGGGGCGTTAGCTTCTCGTATTGAAAACAATGAAGCTATTGATGTTGTTTGCTACAATTCATATCCTGAACATGACAAACTTTGGCAAAAGTACTCTTTACTACATTACACTCCATTTGATCCAATAACAAAGCGAACAATTGCCAAAATCAAAGACAACACTACAGGGGCTATTTTCCGAGCTTGCAAAGGGGCTCCTCAAGTGTGCTTAAATATGGACTCTAATGCTGAAGCTTTACGACCTCTAGTTGAAGAAAGAATTAATGAATTTGCTGCACGCGGCTACAGAGGACTCGGTATTGCAATCGCTTCTGATGATGTACGATTGGAAGATGCAAAATGGCAACTTGTTGGTCTTATGCCATTATTTGATCCACCAAGACACGATACTGCCGAAACAATTCGAAAAGCATTAGAACTCGGTGTTGCAGTGAAAATGGTCACTGGAGATCACCGAGTTATTGCAATTGAAACCTGTCGTCAATTGGGAATGCCAACTAATATTCTCGACACTTCTTTTTTCAATCATACACCACCGGCAGGCGTGAATCTAGCTCAATTAGTCTATGAGACTGATGGATTTGCACAAGTTTTTCCTGAGCATAAATTTGAAATCGTTCGTCAATTGCAATCGCTTCATAAAGTTGTTGGAATGACTGGTGATGGTGTTAATGATGCACCAGCTCTTGCTCAAGCTGATATTGGCATTGCCGTTGACGATGCTACTGATGCAGCTAGAGCTGCTGCTGATATCGTATTGGTATCACCAGGATTATCTGTCATCATCACTGCGATTCGCATGTCAAGGGAAATTTTCTTACGAATGAAAAATTATGCCATGTACTCGATTGCCATGACTGTTCGTATTGTATGTACTTTTGGTTTGCTTACTGTGTGCTACAATTGGTATTTTCCAACAATTCTTGTCGTCATCCTTGCAATTTTAAATGATGGAACTATTCTCACAATCTCTAAAGACAATGTTACTGCATCACGAACACCAGACTCGTGGAAATTACGCCAAGTTTTTATCATTGCAATTTGCTTTGGTGCTTGGCTAACCATTTCAACAATAGTCCTATTCTCAGTTGTCTACAATACATCAGCATTTGAAGGCTTTATCTCAGCAGAAACACTTTGTGTTGATTGTCTCCAAGAAAGCTGCAATGCATTCTTTACGAAACAAGTGCAAAAGTGCACAATAAATGGCAGGTCTTCAGTATGTGGTGAACTCGATGGTTCTGTACCGAGAAACTTTGATCAACGATATCTTAGTGCAAATCGATTGAGCTATATTTCAAACTACTGGGATTACTACACGTCGTCCACAAACGGGAAAACAATGCATGATCTCTTTGATAACCTAGCAAATAGTCATATCACAGACTTGTACTATAGCCCAACTGCTTTACAAGTGTACAATCAATTTGTAGCTCAATACAGTGCATCAGGGCCCTCAGTACTCGCAGCTATTGATGGCAATGGTGTAGATTTTATTGGTCATGATTACATTCCTTTGACAAATGGAGCTAGTTTTTGTGATTTCATGTGGGGGTATTCCAACTTTAACAAAACTTGGACCAAAGACTTCAAAAACATTGGACCTGGACGTCAAAAGAAAGATGCCATTCTTCGTGCTCTTATCTATACCCAAGTATCAATATCAGGACAGGCACTTATATTTGTGACTCGAACTGTTGGAATCAACACTTGGTTCTTTGCTGAAAAGCCTTGCAATTTACTTCTTCTGGCCTTCGTATTTGCTCAAATTGTTGCCTCACTCATCGGGTACTTTGGCTTCTATGGCTATCCATCAGATCGTGTAGCAGTCATCGGATGTGGTGGAGGCTATCTTGTCATTGTTTGGATTTGGTCAATTGTCTGGCATTTCCCTCTCGACCTAATCAAATTTGCAGTGAACTATATCCTCAAAGTACAGCCATATTCATCCACAGCATTTGATTCTCGTATTAATGCTGGCCATCCAACTATGTCCCATTCTCGAGTTACTTCCCGTGCAAGGAGTGAGCGAGCAATATCATATTCAGCTTTAACGAATTATAAGTAAACCACAATGTAAATATACATATTGATTGTATCCTGATAAGAAGAAAATGTTTTTGAAATCGAAAACAAGCATGTGCATTGAGAAAGATTACATTTGTCCAGCAAAGTTGGCTCGGTCAATAGATCCTTCATTGAGGCTCCATTTCGATGTAATCTTGCGTCGATGTGTGCAAAACTCAACGCAGCCATCACCAGTGATATCCATGTCACCAAACTTGCTTCGAGTGCCATAAAGCCCACCAAAAGAAAATGGCTCACTATTTCATCAAGTGAATCGCATTCTTTTATATAAAAATTACCGAGGAACAGGTACACCAATATTGACACCGATCATTGCAGCTTTAAAACGAGACGTAAAGTACTCTGCATGGCCACCATTGCTAGTGTAGACACAAGCTGCATTTCCAAATGGGCTATTGTTTTCAATCGCTAAAGCTTCTTCGGCAGAATGCACCTATTATGGCTGCGTTAAAACCATGCATAGTCCAACAATTGCTCACCTTGTACACAGACAAAACTGGTCCAAAGATTTCATCCTGCATTGCAGCATCTTTGGGATTTGTGTGCAAGATGACAGTAGGACCAACCCAGTAGCCTTTGACATGATCAGACAACTCGAAAAAATACTTTAAAAAAATACCATGGCCTTTAGTCTCAGTTGCCCAGTGACGACCATCGACAAGAATGGTGGCACCATTGGCTTCTGCTTCATCAATGTACTTGAGGATGCTAGAAGATAGTAATTAACTTGGTACTCTAGCATTTAAATAGGTACCGCTTTTGAGAAATGGCATCAATGATTGCTCCAACCTGACCAGCTCCAGTACCCCGAGCTAGATTCAAAGCACGAACAACAACACTGTCGAGTAGCTCCGTGCCATTACCAACTAAAAGTAAGACGGAAGCAGCCATGCAACGTTGTCCAGCACACCCAGCAAAAGAAGCGACAATATCTCTTGAGGCGAGTTCGAGATCAGCATCAGGTAGTGCAATCAAGTGATTCTTCGCTCCACCAAGTGCTAAAACGCGTTTGCTCATTGCATGACAACGTTGTGCAATCTTTTGAGCAACAGGAGAAGACCCAACAAAAGTAACCTAATAAAGACAATGTAAAGTTTGAAGTTGGTAAAGAATTTACAGCAGCTACATCAGGGTGGTCGCACAAACTAGTTGCAGCTGGGACTTGACCATGGACGATCTAAGTTATCCATGAATTATTCATAAACAATAATTATCAGACTTGAAAAACACCAGGAGGGACACCGGCTTCAGCAAGATAGTTTGCTACTTTTGTCATTGTAATTGGTACCTACTCTAAAGTTAGCTAATAATGATAATAATATCAAACTTTTTCCGATGGTTTTAAGATAACACAATTGCCTGTTGTCAAAGCAATGGGAATTGTCCACATTGGAACCATAATAGGAAAATTAAAGGGTACAATTGACACGATGACACCCAAAGGATCCCGTTTTTCTTGGCACGTAATCCCTCTTGATACTTCAAGTACTTTTCCTTGGATTAATTGTGGTAATGAGCAAGCATACTCTACAGTCTCATTTCCCTAGTGTAGTACTTCATGATTATTCTCGTCGAAATAATTAGCTACCTTCAAGACGCTCGCCAAAGCTTCTGATTTGTTTTTCCCATTTTCCAAGACTACAAGATCAGCCAATTCATCCGCATGTACACGCATAAGATCATGAAATCGTAACATGATAGCTGCACGAGCTTTCACAGTCAACGAACTCCATGCAGGAAATGCTTTCTTCGCATTTTGTACGGCAACGTCGACATCCGCAGCCGTCGAAAGAGCCACGTTTCCAATGATGGTACCCGTAACAGGGCTTTCAATCGGAAGATATGCACCCTCTTTCGGTGGAGTAAACGCTCCATAAATGTAGTTGTCGCACGTGAAGTTGATGCTCTTGGGCTTCTTGGACGGACTTTCGGGCATCTTCTTTAATGAGCTATTGAAGTTGCTACAAGAATCTTCTTTTCAACCAATCCACGTGGCGTATCTTGTTCTTTCCCAATCAAATCATTGGAATTATAGATATATCATTCCCTAGCCAATCAAAGGTGAGATACCCACATGGGGACTGGTTACTTTGATATGCTGCGATATCCTCAGCAACAAGAAAACTTTATCCCAAGTATATTTGCTATGCTTTAAATAATCTCTATTACCTATGTGTAGAATAGATATTAAAATTTGTATTGTGATTACGATGGATTTCTCTCGAGTGTGATGATGCAATTGTACTACATTTAACGTGCTTATGACACCAACGAACTACTTAATACTTCAAAGAACCATGTTCATGAATAGATAAGAGCCATGAAAGTATTTATATTAGGCACAGTTGGATTCAGGTGACGTTGTGTGTATAAAAAGAGTAAAATATGAAGGGATTTTCGAGTGTATCATTTGAACTGTAGATTATACCAAAAATAAAGATAAACTTAAAGTAAATGTTTAATCATAGTAGAGGATAATGAAGTAAGGTAGGTAAAGAGTTGATAAATGATGTATAGGTTATGGGTACTAATTTCACAAACGCCCTCTTTGTCGGATTAGATTTACCGAATCTGCCACGACTCTGTATGAGTGGCATCAATGGCTACTCGATAGTCGTCTTGTGTATAAACAATTACCTTCGACGTCAGAGTTGAAGTGAAAAATCTGATCTTGCATACTAAAAAGAATTACACAATGTAAACCGTGCACTACGGTGTTAAATGTTAAATAAATATCAGTCTACACTACTCGCCCAGAAGACGCTTCCATACGGCACATAGGGCATGTATGCTGTGTGTCAAACCACTCCAAGATGCAATTTTGATGAAAATGATGACCGCAAGGAAGTTCAAAAGTGTAATCTTTAGAAGAGGATTGATCCTCAAGACAAATTGCACATGGTTCAGAATCATTGCAAATAGATGGTGCACATGGAGATTTAGTTCTTGCAGGCACGGCAAGTGCATGTCCAACAAGTCGAAAAATTTCACTAATTTGTTCTGTCTCGAAAAAAGATTGTAAAGTGATCTCAAATGGTTCGAGACAAGCACGTCGTAATTGCACCAATTGTGCAACAAATTCCTTAAGACCAACAAGTCGTTCTTGAATAATAGCTTTAGTGTCCAAACAATATCGTTTAGGTGGAAATTTAGTTTCAAAGATTGGTGCCAACATTGCAATAATACGTTCGACAGATCGTGTTTGACGAAGTCTTAATGCATTTTTGTACATTTGATAAAGCCGTTGACGTACAAAATACATATCTGAGTATCTTCGCTTCATACTCCACCAAATGCGGGATGTTGGGCAAATTACAGTTAATGAATAGTATGTGACCAAATGTCCACAAGCTTTAGAGAGATTTTGTTTGGCACTTGATCGAATGCTTACCAACGTCATTGGTTTGCTTAAACCCAATAAACTCGATGGACACATTGCATGTAGCATATTAATTGAGTAGTGGACAGCAATTTTGTGAATGAAGATTATAACTTGGTGCTTTTTCTCGCCAAACGTGTCGCACCCACATTCATTGTCACATGCCACTCGACATCGTGTCGCGTGGCAAAATGTGAATATTGTGTATCTGGATAAAAACGCATCTGTAATTTGATTGGTTTGGCATCGAAAATCATTTTTTTAATTGGATAATATTTTGAGATTGGCCAGAATTGCGACCAATCAAAATAAAGAATTATTGATTTGTATGTGATCATTTTTTTACCCTGATTTTTGTCGCTGCAAATGTGCATTTGGACCATGATACGAGTGGCGCTAGTAGAAAGGCGAAAATTGTTCCTGGTCGGTCAGATAATAGCAACGTTGTTTGTAAAACTGCATTGATGATGTCTTTGGATTTGTAGTGTTTATCATGCTACTGTATCTGAAACGATGCAAAGACTGGAGACACGATATTGAAATAAAAAACGCACTCTTGTTGTAGATTAGAAAACAAATGTTGAATGAACTCAAGAAAACAAGAATCTCGCACACGAATCATACTATAACGCAAGTAGAATTTACATCGATATGCTCTTGGGTAATCCGACTCGAACATGGATCAGACCCTCGCGACTTTAGAAATGTCTTAAATTTGATGTGGCAATAGGATATCTCATACAAGGTGAAATAGGTGGGAACAATCATACACTTGACAAAAGGAGACATATCGCAAGAGAATCTACTTATTGACTTATACTTTGCAACCCTGGAACATGAATATGCAAATGACAATAGAAAGGCAACAGGCACGGCTTTTGAACAAATGACCTTTCGTTGAAGTTGTTGAGTATCTTCTAGGCAATGCTCTTCAACTTAAGCCGACTTCAACAGATCGGCTAACTCATACTACGGGCCGTACACCACTGTGTAAGTGAATTCCTTCGGCTTTCTGGGTTACTATTACGAGCCTGTCCGACAAGAAATATTTTACAGTATCCCGATAGGACATGAAGCCATTGTCGGTAGGTTTGTCGACGTGAGCCTGAAACTTGATCACGTACAAAAATACTTTTTTACTGATAGTCTGTACATCATCTCCCTATGACTCATGAGTATCTTAATATTGTAACTCCAAAAAAGTCCCTTCATGTTCATAGTAATCCAATTTAATCTTGGAATTTCAAATAAGCAATCTGGTTCTACCTCCAGACATATAAACTTTTAAGGGGGAAAAAGTTTATTTGTGAATAGATGTACACTGAACCGAAGAAATATATCAACTACTAAACATTGATAGAGAAAATTTCGAGATGGTAAACTGACATTGCGTTCTGGAGTGTTTGAAAAGAGATTATTTTAATTAATTTCATAATAACCACGATTTTAGTTCAAAAGTTTTGTTGATAAATACAACGAAAAAATTTGAATGCGTTATTTCAACACTAATTTATCATTTTTTCTAGAATAAGTGGTGTGATTTGAAGGCAACACTATGATTGATTTTGCGGTTCTACTAACTTTCGATAAATTTGGATTAAATTAACACGCATGAACGTCATTGTTTAACCCAAAAATCGAAATAAACAAAAGTGACTGTTCCAAACTTAATGTTGCATGAACATTCACAATTCCTCCAGAAGATTGCAGAAACATATGTGTTGAAAATTGGAAACACATGATATCAATTGTTTATCTACACTCTGTATCCATAGTACTGAAGATTGCACTTTTTCATAAAATGCTATAAAAACTTAAACAAAGATACCAAATTTGTGGTAGAAATATTTAGTATTGAAAGCTTCAAACGTTGCAGTTGTTACTTTTCCGTTTATTGTGTGGTACGATTTATTCTATCATGGAAGCATTGAATTACCCTGTGACGTATGATAGATCATTTCATTGATTTTTAAGATTCATTTGCTCGACGATTATATGGGAGTGTGTTTTGTTTTGGTACACCCGGGGTCTCCATTTTTGGATTTGTTCGATACTTTGCTCATGACGATCTCCAACGAGAAGCTACCATCCATGCAGCTTTCAAGCCCGTATTCTCCATCAACGAATATGTTATTGCCTTTACCCATGCCCACTCCAAAAGCAAAGGAGCGTGGAACAGATAGCCCCCGATCACCAATCAAGAAGCGAAATGTCGGAGTCCCCAAGTTCCTTCGCTTTCTCTATGAAATTCTTGAAAAAGAAGATAAAAGTATCATAAGTTGGTCCCACAAAGGAACAGCTTTTCAAATTCGTAAGCCTGAAGCTCTTTCAACAGGGATTTTACCGCGATATTTTAAACATAACAAAGTATCCAGCTTTCAGCGGCAGTTAAATTACTTTGGATTTAAAAAGTGGACGAAGACTCAAACTGTTGTATGCACATTCAGCCACCCAAACTTTGTACACAATAAACCAGAAAACATTAAATTAATCAAAAGAAAAGAACGCGGGCTCTCTGAGCCTTCAGAGACTTACCATGCCGGCCACCCATCTACCTCATCGAAGTCTTCTCGACCTTGGTTCCCTGTCATGCCTCAAATGCAAAGTTATGATGTTTTTATGTGTGGAGCTGATCATGCGTCTACAATCAACTTACCGATGGAAACCAAGAAGAATTCTATTCATTATCATGCTGGTGGTGCCACATTACCAATGCCATACATCGCCAATCAATCAGCTCAATATCCACCAAATCATTTTCCACACGAAATGACACATGCAACAGGAAGCGCTGATACGTTTAGCACCGAGTGGGGCGATGTCCTCCTGTATGCCCCAGCTCCAATTGAACAAACCACCCATGTTGACAATGGTTCGTACTTTGATTTATGGGAGGATGAAGCGAATCAACAAAGTCCTTCCTTTGATCACGTGGTCGTCCCGAACGCGAACGAAAATTTAACAAATCACTTACTCACTATTAAACATGAGGACATTGTACTTGAGGGTCACTTCGACCCATCGTTTAGCCAGTTCTCAAACGTGGCCGACTTTTAATTCTTTTTGTCATCTTGTTGCATTTCCCCATAAAGTTTGAATAGTATTTAAATCATACATGACTGTATATCCCATCAAATGTACTCTACTTCATTGTGTTTCTTCTTTTGACCTTTCACGTTTCCTCAAGGGACGCGTGCATAACATGCGATATCAGTTTCTAAGAAATGAAACTATCGTCCTTTTTAGCAATCTATGGACACTGATAATGAAGAAGAGAAGTTATCTCCAAAGCCGACGAAAGAAGTGGCAAAGGTTTCGAATCGAATTGTCCTGGGGCGAGCTTGGGATGATGGTCCCCGACTTGATGAAGAGCATTTAGTATTTACCAGGGAAGATTATGAACGACGTAAAGAATACGTAAAAACTCTTCGAGAATTTATGAAATCAAAGGTTTAAATCAAGTATTGATGTCTAGCTAATCGATGTAGAGTTTGCCTGGTTGTGATATATTTCCTAAACGTAAACGAACGTTAAGAACCTTGGCAGAAAAATATGCTCGATGTAATCTCTATTTCCTTCCTTTCGTTAGAGTAACTCTTACTGACGCTTGCTGGGATGACGATCTCGTGAATGTTTCTCGGCTTTTATTTAAAAGGATACCCCCTGATAGCAGGGATAAAGAAGGTCGACTTGCTATATCCATCGCAATTCAATTAAAACAAGGTGCAATCGCAAAGTTTCTACTAGACAAGCACGCCAATATCAATTTACAAGACGATAAAACGCTTCACTCGCCTCTTCACATGGCTATAATGTAAACTTTGTTTAATCTTCAACCTCTAACAATACTGTAGTATGGGAAACAAGACTTTATCGTGAGAGTGCTGATATATAGTAGTACATCTAAACCGCTTTAGACGTCGCTTTATCGAGGATGGTGCTCAAGCCGATCTTCGAGATGCTGAAGGTATGACTCCATTACATTGGGCAACATTTCGTGGCTTTCTCGAAGTTATCGCAATGCTTCTCCAATACGGTGCTGACGTCAATTCCCAAGATAACTTGGGCATATCTGCTCTCCACATAGCTTGTTTCAAAGGTTTTACAGATCTCATTGATTATTTACTTCACACAGGTATATCAATCACTCTCAAAAACACTTAACTTTCTATAGCTCATGCCAACTTAACAATAGAAGATGATCAAGGTTTTACACCAGCTTTATATGCTCGAATTCAAGACAATGGAGAAGCTCTAGATCGTATCGAAGAATTTATCGCAGAACAAAAGAAACTTGAAGAAAAACGTGCTCGTCGTGAACGTCGTAAAGCCGAACGTCTAGCAAACCAAGAACTATTAAGTTCTAATCCAAATTCTCTTATTTAATTCATACCAACCCAATTTAAATTTCGTTTTTCACAATTTTCAACAATTGCTAACTATGTTTTCTGCAATTTACTAATTCAGTTTAATCTCTTGTTGCACAGCTTTTTTGAGCCATTATTTCACATATTGTCTCTTACTAACTATCCATCAACACATACAACTAATAAATTCAAATATCTAACCTCTAACTCTTGTTCTATCTCACGCAATTCATGTATTATGTCCTCTTAAACTATTTATCAACACATATAAAGTACATTTAAATATCTAAACTCTATCCATTGTTCCATATCACTGAACTATTTAATTCATATCTAATTTTTATTCTAACTATTATGATATTTGAATATCATATTTGAATATCATATTTGAATGATGTGTTGACAAATGAAAGAAACTCTTTTCTTTTATCAATATCAATATGCATTTTCACAGTATTCAATCTCTTCCACTGTGTACAACTTGTCAATACTTTGTCAAGTTCGTTTCACGTACTTAATAAAGCACTCGATTATGATTGGCTCATAATCGATCACTGGTGGAGATCGCATTCGTTTCATTCGGCAATCGATCCATGGACGCCTCGATGGACCAAACGATCCTCCGCCATGAGGTTTCCGACGTGTGCTTTGGTTTCTATAGTGATGATGAGATCCGTGCTTTGTCTGTGAAGCAAATTAGCAGTCGTGTGTCTTTCGATTCGCTCAAGAACCCTGTCATCGGTGGTTTATACGATCCTGCATTGGGTCCAATTGATTTCAACATGATTTGTCCTACATGCCACATGACACAGAAAGAATGTCCAGGGCATCTTGGTCACATTGAATTGCCTGTGCCAGTCTATTCGCCAGTGTTGTTTGCTACAATGCTCAATATCTTGAAACGAAAATGTATGAGCTGCCATAAATTTCGCAAGAGTGCATCTACAACAAGAATTTATCGTGTACGATTGCTCTTGTTAGACAATGGATACATCGATGAAGCTGCTCAAATGCTTGAGCTTTTGGACCAAAAGGATGGCAACTTTGAAGAAGGATACGAACAAACTGTTATGCGCCAACAAGCGATCTTGGACGAATATGAACGTCTTGCGTTGTCTGGCACAGCTACTTATTTACCAAAAAATCCACGCAGTGTCGAAGTGGAACGGGATAATATCATCAATTCCTTCTTGAAAGGAATGACATACAAGTGTGAGAACTGTGAAGCCCATTCGCCTGGTGTTCGACAAGATTCACATGCTAAAATCTTTCTTAAACCATTGAGTTTGCGTTCTCAACGTCATAATCAATCCCGAGCTGTACATTTGAACTCGGCATTTGAAATGATTAACATCAATGACAAGAAACCTGCCGCTGATGATTCGGATTCCGAAGCTGACGAAGATGTAAGCTATTGCAAAATGATTGATATTTATTTACTTTTGTGTAGATGGATGCTGCTAAAGATGAAGCCAATACTTCTAATCACACTTATTTGGCACCACTAGAAGTGATGTCCCAAATGCAACTTTTGTGGCAAAATGAAGAAGGTGTTACAGAGCTCATGTGGGGCAATCGTACTGCTGCAAGTCGTCGAGGTAAAAACCATGCTCTTGATGGCTGGAAAAAGTTCTTTTTGAATGTAATTCCTGTTGCGCCATCTCGCTTCCGTCCTCCTGTAATCATGGGCGATTCGCAATTTGAACACTCTCAAAATATCTATTTGAGCAAGATTATTTCTCTTGCTGAGCAAATGGTCACAATGGGCAATGCTCGTCGTTTGGCCGAAGAAGAAGCTCCTCAATCAATCAATTTATCAGACAAAATTTACTTGTGGACAGAACTTCAAACCCAAGTCAATTGTCTTATTGATAACTCCAAGGCTAAACGCCCTGAAGATATGCCTCAAGGTATCAAACAACTTATTGAAAAGAAAGAAGGGTTGTTCCGTAAGCACATGATGGGGAAACGCGTCAACTACGCTGCTCGTTCGGTCATTTCTCCAGATCCTTACATTTCTACAAGTGAAATTGGTGTCCCACTTCGTTTTGCTAAAACTCTTACCCTTCCTCAAGCTGTGACCCCATGGAATGTCATTGAAATGCGACAGCTTGTAGAAAATGGGCCTGATATTCACCCTGGTGCTAACTTTGTCGAAAATGAACGTGGACAACTTATTGACTTGAGCAAACGTACTCTTCACCAACGCCGAGCTATCGGTAAAACATTGTTGACTCGATCAGCAAGTGCTCAAGGAGCTCACCAAAAGCACAAAGTTAAGCGAGTATGGCGTCACCTCAAGTCTGGTGATGTGGTTTTGATGAATCGTCAACCTACTTTGCACAAACCTAGTATGATGGCTCACGTAACACGTGTGTTAACCAACCCTGCAATGCAAACCATTCGAATGCACTACGCCAATTGTAACACATTTAATGCCGATTTCGATGGTGATGAAATGAATATGCACTTTCCACAAAATGAATTGGCACGTTCGGAAGCTTACAACATTGCAAACAATGACAATCAGTACTTAGTGCCTACCGATGGTTCTCCACTTCGTGGTTTGATTCAAGACCATGTCGACTCTGGTGTCAAACTTACTCAAAGAGATACCTTCTTGACCAAAGATATGTACTTGCAACTTGTATACTCTGCCTGGACTTGCTTGGACGGTGAAAAGGGTGTAATCAAGACTCTTCCACCAACGATTCTTAAGCCACAACCACTATGGACTGGCAAGCAAGTCATGTCGACGATTGTTTTGATGCTTACCGCAGGCAAACCCTCGCTCAACCTAAACAGCAAAGCTAAAATCAAAGCCGATCTCTATGGCCCTGGCAACGCCGAACACATTATTATTTTCCGTGATGGTGAATTGCTCCAAGGTGTGCTTGATAAAGCTCAATTTGGTGCCTCTGAATATGGTTGGGTTCATGCTTGTTATGAACTTTATGGTAGTGGCACTGCTGCTAAGCTTTTGACTGCTCTTGGTCGCGTCCTTACTTGCTACCTTCAATATTCTGGTCACACTTGTGCTTTGGAAGATTTAACATTGAATGAACACGCTGAAAAGGAACGTCGACGCCTTGTCGAACAATCTGTTGTTCAAGGTGAAATCGCTTACTCTGAATTTGCTGGTTTATCTGGTTTGGGCGATAAGGAACGTCGTATGAATGACGAAGAACGTGCTAAGATTCGTGATACCATGCAACTTAAGATGGCTCAAGATCTTGAAAACACTTCTGCAGCTCTCGATTCGCACATGATGGGCTTTGTCCATGGTTCCAACTCTGAAATCATTAAGAGCTGCTTACCTCATGGCCAAAACAAGTCGTTCCCAGCAAATTGCTTCTCTCTCATGGTTTTGACTGGTGCTAAGGGTTCGATGGTTAACCATTCTCAAATTTCGTGTGGTCTTGGTCAACAAGCCCTTGAAGGTCGTCGTGTGCCTGTGTTAGTCAGTGGCAAATCGCTCCCATCGTTTGAGCCCTTTGATCCAAGTCCTCGTGCCGGTGGCTACATTACAGATCGATTTTTGACTGGCTTGAGACCTCAAGAGTATTATCACCATTGTATGGCTGGCCGTGAAGGTCTTGTCGATACTGCCGTCAAAACTAGTCGTTCTGGTTATCTCCAACGTTGTTTGATCAAGCATTTGGAAGATTTACATGTTGCTTATGACCACACTGTGCGAAATTGCGATGGCAATGTCGTTCAATTCCTCTATGGTGAAGATGGTGTTGACACGATCAATTCGGCATTCTTATCTGGCAAACCTGATCAAATGAGCTTCCTTGCCATGAACCATGCTAGTCTTACACACAAGTTTGGTATCACAGCAGAATTCCTTGAGAAATCTGGTATGGATGTTGTGGAGCCTGCTAAGATTCATCACCAAATTAAAGATGCTAAGCGTCGTGGCTATGAAAATGGTGACTTTGAACTTCACACGATGAAGGAAGGTTTGGTAGTTCTTGCCCGTCGTCTTAAGGACGGCCACCACAAGTGGAAGAAGGGTCACTTCGAACTTGGTTGGCATGAAGCTGTTATTAAGAATGTTGACGACGGTGGTGAATTCCCAGTTTACGATCTTACATATAAGGACACTGGTTTGACTGTTTACAAGGTGCCCGAATTCAAGTTCTTCAAAGCAAGCACAAGTACTATGCCTGAGAATGCCTACATGGCAGGCAATGTTCAACTTATCAAGCCCCAATTGCCAGATCCTGTAATGCACGCCCTCCAACTCAACAACCACATTGGCTGTGTTTCGGAAAAGACACAACAACACATTGAAACATACTCCAAGGCCAACCCATCTAACTTGCTTGAATCCAAGAAGAACAAGATTGGTGGTGTCGTGTCGTCATCGGCATTCCGTTTGATGGTTTGGGTCAAATACATGCGCAGTTTGTGTCAACCAGGTGAAAATGTGGGTACTATTTGTGCTCAATCTATCGGTGAACCTTCGACACAAATGACTTTGAATACTTTCCACTTGGCTGGGCACGGTGCAGCAAACGTCACACTTGGTATTCCTCGTCTGCGTGAAATTATTATGACTGCCAGTAAAAAGATGTCTACTCCTATGATGACAATTCCAGTGCTTCCAACTGCCACCCCTGCCCAAGCTGTGGCTGTTGAGCAAAAGTTAAATCAAGTACCTCTTGCTGAGCTCATTCGTAACACCAAGGGTATTCGTGTGCAAGATCAATTCCTCGAAAGCGAAAATCGTGTCTTGTGGTGCCGAGAATACACGATTCGTCTATACTTCTTTAAGCCAAAATTGATTCGCGAAGCATTTGGAATTACCACAAAAGAAATTCAACGTGCTTTTGGTAAGAGCTTTGTCTCGAGACTCTTGACATTGCTCAAGCATGAAATGCGAAAGTCTGGTGTCCAAGTTTCGGTTGAAAATGGAAGCATGTCTGTGCGATCCAAGGACAATATTGAAGAAGAAGACGCCGAACCAACTCGACGTGCCAAAAAACAAAAGGACGACGATGAAGACGATGATGAAGATCAAGGCACTCTCAAATTTGGTTCTCAAAAAGAAGCTGCTGGGTATGGTGAAATGGATGATGACGATGTGGAAATTCAAAAAGCTCAAAACACAGACGATCAAGATATGGATGAATCCGCTGAGAAATCTAAGCAAGCTGATGGTTCTGACACCGAAAACAGCTCGGACGATGAAGATGTTGCCCCTATTAAGGTGATCAAGGGTGAACTCAAGCCTGTTAACGTGACTGACACCGTCAACAAGAACCCTTATTTCGCTGGTGCCGGTGTCAACACAACAGAACACTATGGTGAACTCAAGCTTCGTTTCCCAGCCAATTTCAAGACTCTTCTTCTTGTGCCACTGATTGAAAAGATTGCATCACAAGTTCTTGTTCGTTCGTGCGATGGTATTTCTCGATGCTACACAGTCAAACAACGTCTTGACAAATCTGGCAAAGAAGAACAATGCATTCAAACCCAAGGTCTCAACTTTGAAGCTATTTGGGAACTTGATCATGTTTTGGACGTCAATCGTTTGGTTACAAACGATATCTATCAAGTCTTATTGAATTACGGTGTCGAAGCTGCCCGTGCATCCATCTCAAAACAAATCCAAGACGTGTTTGGTGTATATGGTATTTCTGTTGATCCTCGACATTTAAGTTTACTTGCCGACTACATGACACATTATGGTGATTACATGCCATTGAATCGTTCGGGTATGGCACGAAAGGGTTCTTCTTTCCAACAAATTACCTTTGAGACCTCGATGAAGTTTTTGACACAAGCTGCCACAGGCAACTTTGGTGATAACATGTCTGGGCCATCGGCTCGTCTTGTGTTGGGTCAGCCCGTTAAACTCGGCACAGGTCTCTTTTCACTAATGACTCCAATTGCATTGTAGTGTAGATCCTATAACCTAAAGATTATATATACTTGCATGCCTTCTATTAAATGCTATTTACAACTCTAAATATTATCTATTGCGCTAAATCTATCATGAAATCAATCAAGTAAGGAATCAGATAAAACAAAAAGATTACAGTTCAACTATGTAATTTCTAGACGAATAATCTATTAGAAATTGATGATCATTTTACAATATCATGCGAGTCGTGTGCATCTCAGACACACACAATAAACATTATCAGCTTGAAGTGCCTGATGGCGATATACTTATTCATGCTGGGGATTTCACTTCCTGTGGAACTCACAATGAAATTCGTAACTTCACGGAATGGCTTGGACGACTTCCTCATCGACATAAACTGGTTATTGCAGGGAATCATGAACTTACACTTGATACTAAGTGGTACAAGGAGGCTGGAAAGAACTTTCACCCAATGAACCAAGATTCTGAAATCGCAAAGCAATTGCTTCAAAATTGCACATATTTGGAGAATCAAGCAATTGAAATTGATGGAGTTCATTTCTATGGTTCTCCTTACAGTCCAATCATTCCATCTAACCCAATGTAATTGTTTCTATTACATTAAGGCCCTAAATGTAAATAGGGCATTTTCAACACTTGCTGGGTCTCATGCTAAAGCAATTTGGAATCAAATTCCAGAAAATACTGATGTTTTAATAACCCATTCGCCTCCTCATGGTATTCTTGACATAAATGTACGTGGATATCATTGTGGGGATGAAGATTTACTTGAAATCATTCAATCTCGTGTACGTCCAAAATACCATATTTTTGGACATATCCACGAATGTTATGGTTCAAAAACAATTGATACAACCACGTTTATCAATGCTGCTTCTTTATCCCAACGTCGTAAATGTGAAAACAAACCGATTGTATTTGATATTTGATATTTGATTTTTTAAAATTTGAAATATATTCATTCAGATGCCGTTGCTATAGGGCAATCTGTCAAAACAACATCAAATATACAAAAACGTATATATTGAAGAAACCTGCCAAAATAGATGTAATCTGAGACAGAGAGACTTGGGTGGGAACTGTATCAATTAATATTGCCATCCATTACAATGGAAATGCATAGAAAATGAAGTTTGACTTTACATACAGTCGAAAGTAACAAATGATAAGGAAAGACGCTAATCTTAATGTTTTTACATGTTTCTTAATAAAAAGAGGAAATGCAAACGATGTTCTTTGGTGTTACACAGAAATTTAACCTTCGATTCATAAAACTACCTGTTCCCATATGTTTTAGCATTTACACTATTTTCTTTTAACCTCCTACATATCTGACCACATCCCTTCCCATGCAATTGGGTTCCATCGAGTCTTTTGCATGAATTTTAAGCTCTATAGCATACTTTTCACGCTTCAGTTGATATTTAGATTGTTAAAATGCTTTTTCTTGTTGAAAAATTGTTGTATTTTCTCTGTCTTGAAGAGTTACAGTATGTGTGAAACTAACACTATTTATAGTCTCATAGAGTGTCGCTTATGAAAAATTGTACTTTAAAAAGTGCAATGACATTAAGCGATGAGAACAAGTTGATCGTGTACATTGTGATCTTGAGTGTGTCGTGCTTTACTGATGCAATTGTGCTCTTTACAGCATTTCAAAGGACTTATTTACGCAATTCAGCCGTCCAATTCGTCACCTATTCAATTTTTTTGTCAGATTGTGTATGGAGCTTATTTCGTGTTGTGTTGTATAGTATTGGCATGTACAATGGACATATTCCATCAACTAATCAAGACTCTAGATCATATTCAGATGATCATCCTTTGTTTGAAGGCTTGATTACAGTAATTGGAGATCGATTTATTTTATTGTCATCAATTTGGATCATGTTTTCAGTATATGAAATGCGAAGGTTAGTGACGAAATCTATTAGTCGATCAGAAGAACGAGAACGAACTCTTGTTTTTTACTATCAACTTGCTGCTCTTGGACCAAATATTCTTTTTGTTGTGGCATTTTGTTTTTGTGTTGGATTTGGAAGTATTCAAACTGTTAATATTGCTTTACGCATTAGTCTCTATACGTTTGTTGCGGCTTCTGTCATATCATTTGTCTATGTCGTGTATACAATGATTCAAATGCATCGGCTCAAGGAAAAACGTAAAGGATTTATTGATCCTTCTGCTAAGAGTGTGGCATATCGTGTCAAAGTACTTGCATTCGTGTATCTTGCCTCTGTCATGCCTACTATGCTTGTAACTTTAGCTTTGGATGTTGCTGTTCATGTATTTGGTGTTGCTGACCCATTTGGAAGAGCAAGTATTGAATTATTCTTTGTGACGAATTGTATATTCTATTCCAATGGTATTTTCAATGCATTTAGCATTGGTGGAAGTGTATCTTGTTGCTTGCGATGTTTACGCCCAGTATTACCTCGTGACGTATTTGACCAACTCTTAGAGTCGGAGCATCAATCATTAGATAATTCCTCGGATGCCAACGTCCCACCATTGTTCAAACCTGTCTTCGTCAACACTGACATTGAAAACTCAACATTTCTCTGGTCCAATCTTCCAAATGAAATGACAAAAGCATTATCTTTACATGATGGTAATGATTCTCTCAATTCACAATACTTATCGTAATCCTAGACTGTATTCGAGAACAATTAGCCAAGTACAGAGGCTATGAGATTACCACTGCTGGTGATGCATTTGAGCTTGCTTTTCACAGTACTATTGATGCTATCTCATGGTGTATTCGTGTTCAAAAAGAACTTTTAATTCTTGCTTGGCCTAAAGAATTAGAGCAATTTGCCTGTTCCAAAACAGTGCGAGATAATTTTCGTCGTGTGTTATTTCGTGGT
Organism: Thraustotheca clavata; assembly: GCA_002081575.1. NCBI lineage: Eukaryota > Oomycota > Saprolegniomycetes > Saprolegniales > Achlyaceae > Thraustotheca > Thraustotheca clavata. The sequence goes on along the minus strand of JNBS01001971.1, from coordinate 7,161 downwards.
CTTCGAGTGCGTATGGCAATTCATGTTGGTGATGATCAAATTATTTGCAGTGTTCATCCAACAACAGGAAAAACAGTTTACTCTGGTCTCCATGAAATGATTGCAAGAGATATTGTAAATGCAAGTCTTGGTGGTCAAATTTTGATGTCCCAAGCTACCCGAGCTGAGTACATGGAAGAAATTGAATTCACTCAATTACCCCCTGAAACTCGACCTGGTGAAATGGTGCTTGATAAAGACTTTAGTATTAATGATACCTCCCAATGCCATATCGCAGACCTCGATCTTAATGTCCCAATGTGTGAAATTGTGCCCAATGCACTCAAACACCGCTTCGTATCATAAATTAGTAGTTTAAGTAATTTAGAGTCGTAATTATGAATATTTTTATCATTTTGTCTCTGGGTGCTGAGCACAGTAGACTGATGGGCCTGGTAAGCCTCTAAGTACCTATCACTCTTATTATACAATAAGTATTAGCTTCAAAATGTACCTCGTTCATGGCTTGTTTATTATTTTGTCCATTTGTAGAATTTGGGCTTGGATACATTTGGGTCATATAGTCCCTATCACAAACTCAGAAAACTCTTTTGAGGTAAAGTTTACATAAAATGATCCTTCTTCCACATTTTTAAAAAAGTAGCTGTAAATTGTTGGGCTTCCTATTCACACAGTAGCTTTATTAAGTTCCTCTACATGTACATGGTTCTTAAGCAGCGAATTTCTTGTCATCCCAATGTGATTTCGACTAGTGCAAATGTGAGCTTTGGAGTTGTCCCCAATTTTTGTCGCAGCACAATGTAGCCACATGAGTTGAAAAAGTGCTCTAGACAGAGTTGTACATTGTCATGACCCAATATATAGTACTTGAGATGAACTTGTGGATCATTTGAATTAACTGGTAATTTCAAGGCTAAACGAAGTATAAGATGACAAAATCCTTCATACGTTAATAGTCGAGTTAATTGTTCAACTTTACACAAACTTTCAGCATACATAGCTGCAAATTCAGTAAGTGTGACATAGCTCATTAATCCATATTTTCGAACAAAAATCATCGCATTCGCATAAGACCAATGTATGGATTTCGCACCCAAGTCATGTTTTTTATCATGATTTTTGATGGAAAGTGGCGTGGCATAGTACGTAAAAATCTAAACCAGAAAAACACTGAGATAAACACAATGGACGAGGCCAAAACCTCCTTTAAACTGGACTCAAACGCACCCAAAACCTTCGTCACACAAGGTAATGCTTCATTTATGACAACTGTTATCCTGTGGACACAGTCATTCGAGAAACACATATGTTTTCACGGACCGATAGTTGATGGTCTGTGGTGCCTGAACACATTGCTCGACAATGTACTTGAAGGCAAGCGAAGGTGGAACAGTAGGATGAATCTACATCAATTGCAGATAATTGATTCAAGAAATGATCAGTACATGTTGTGCCATGGACCATAAGAGCTTAAGAAAATGTTTGTAAGTGAATTTAGTATTGGATTTCGAGAATTTACTGGCGAGCATTTCAACATCACGAATGGTCAGAGCAACTTGTAGCTTATTTTGATCAGTTTGTTAGATTCGACGACTACAGTATCGTACCTTGTTATCTTTTAATGGTATCGAAGATGTGGCCAAAGTATCTCGTACGATACGACATTCTTGTAAAAGTTTAATTAAATTGATCAGACGTAGACTTGTTGGATCATCCGTTTGTATAGCAAACAATGTAAAAAGTTCAAATAATTTCTCTTCTCGTGTTGTTTTTGTCGTCGTTGTGTCGGGAATAGTGGTCGACTTGGCTGATATAGTATCATGTGGATAATCTTCGATTCGTTCCATGTCTTCAAAAGCATGATCCTGAAGAAGAGTATTTGTAGCAGTTTGTAGTAGTATTTCCATCAAATATTTATGAGTTGGAAAGTATATGTTTGCTATCAATAGCATCAAGACATCCATGATGAAAGAATAAATAAAATTTCTTAACGTTAGTTTAAAAACAAGATGGGGGGTCAACATTCAAGCTGTTCGACGACGAGAAACTTTAGTAAGTGCAATGCATACATTGCGTGATGTTTTTGTAAAGGCCAAAGCATGACATGATTCACACATTGATTTATCTTCTTCGGCAATCGATGTTAATGTGTTCATGTGTTCAAATTCTGATTTCCACATCCAAATTTCATTTTCCAAGAAAGGAACTTTATGGCCTCCAACTATTGTTGCTAGTTTATTCACACGTACTTTGGTTCGATCAATAAAACGATGTGAAATAGTAACTTCAGGTGAACATCCTTGATATTGTGGCATAGGTACTTTTTCTTTTTGAATACGTGCTTTGCAACACAATGGGATTTCTTCACTATATGGAAAACACTTGCTGCTTGTTTTTAATCTTAACCATTTTGCTTTTTTCATGTGATTCTCGGATAATCCATTGTCTTTCTTGAAAACTTTAGGGAACGTGATCGCCATTGTGCAAATTTAAAAATGATAAAAAACACACCCACAACGCAATCTCCAGCCAACATTTTAATTGAATTCCACCATTAAAATTCATCTTCATTTTTGTATGAAGTTGTGAGAAAATATCATGTGATGGGCTGGATTAATTAAATGTGATAGAAAACATGTCACAAATGGCCCAATAGTTTGAGGTTATTAAACGAGTCGATTTACATTTGTTGTTTGTATAGAAAATCTCAGACTGCATCGAATTGCTAGGTACAGTATTTAGATAAGGATGACATGTTTTTACATTGGAAGGTTTATAGGAAACTAATTTAAATGACGACAGAATACGGGGTACTAATATGATGATCAGGGATGGGAGAGAGGCAATTGAATTGTATTTTAATGTTTATGTTTTGAGAAGCAGAAGATTAGATGATATTGAGAATTAAATTACAAAAGAAGAACAAATGTGATTGTAGAAAGAAAACTTCATACTATCTGTTTCCTATCGAATGTCCACACACGTCCAACTCACGAGAAATATGATTTTCTATTTTTATTTTGTTCTGATGTTTTAGTCTACACAATCGTACGGAATATTGTGTCTACATGACACTATACTATAGATTTGGAAATGATGATACAAAACCAGTACGTTTATGGCAGAGACTTGGAGCTACTTTTTTACTATTTTGCTTGGTTACTAAAATTGATTACTTGAGGATTCAAGGAAAAACCATCTTTTGAGGATATGAAAAAGTAGATGTATATTTGAATAAAGGGAGGATTCGATATTCAATTTGATTCATCACAAAATTTGAACGCAAGATAAATGCAATTGATAAACTTGACTTTCAACTAACTATCTGCTCTTTTCTTGACATGTACGTGAGCTGTAATGATATCCTTACAAGAAAGATATTTCATTCCCATGACGACGACATTATACAACAAGACGAAGGTTCTTGTACAAAAAAACAAACATCTATTCATCTCTACATCTACAGAAATATGCATTGCAATCTCACTTCATACATTGGTTACAATGTTCATTCATTCTCCAAATTTCTTTCATCTTCGTACAAGTAATAATCATATTTCACACTCTCTTGAAACAAACTTGTCTTGATTTCTTCCATTACGATTCTTAAAGCATTATTGTCCATCATCTCTTCATCATTTTTGTCTTCTTATCTCTTTTGATACTAATTCAAAAATAAATCAAATACTATAAAATATAGTAAATAGTGTAGTATTAAATAGTAGAGGTAACAAAATAAATTATAAGAGGGTCATGAAAGATGAGGATTGGTGGAAAAGGTTTGGTGGCCGTGAGGGATGACTGGTTCTTGGTGTGGTTGGTTCCGGACAGCGTCTGAGGGTTTGTGTGTCAAAGTATACGCTTGGGTTTTAAGTTCCAATTTAACTTGTAATAAGGTAAGAAAGCAACCTTGGCGCATCTCGGCGACACAAGACGAGATCGAATAGGAAAATGTATATGCAGGTGGATGCTCATGATTGCATGTAGTCAACATGGTCAAGCACAACAACGTGATCCCTAATGGCCACTTCCACAAGGACTGGCAGAACCGCATCAAGACGTGGTTCGACCAAGCTTCCAAGAAGAAGTCGCGTCGTTTGACTCGTAAGGCTAAGGCTGCTGCTATTGCCCCACGTCCTGCTGCTGGTCTTCTTCGTCCAGCCGTGCACTGCCCAACCGTCAAGTATGGTTCCAAGGTCCGTGCTGGTCGTGGTTTCACTTTGGATGAATTGAAGGAAGCTGGTATTTCCCGCAAGCAAGCTTTGACCATCGGTATTGCTGTCGATTACCGCCGTACCAACAAGTCGGTTGAATCGTTGCAAGCCAATGTTCAACGCTTGAAGACCTACAAGTCCAAGTTGGTTGTTTTCCCACGCAAGCGTGCCTCCAAGCCAAAGCACGGTGACTCTACCCTTGAAGAAACCAAGAACGCTGTTCAACACACTGGTGCTATTCTCCCAATTGCCCGTGTCTCGAAGGATATTGCCACTGCCAAGATCACCGATGACATGAAGAAAACCTCGGTTGTCAACACCCTCCGTCTCGCTCGTGCTGATGCTCGTCTTGTCGGTCTCCGCAAGAAGAAGGCTGCTGAAAAGGCTGCCGCTGACAACTAAGGCACCCGCGTTTAATTTGTCTTGATCGATTGGAACACTAAATAAGCGAAATCCTTGTTCGTCTTACTATCGTTCCTCATCTTGTTCTACGCATTTCTACTCCTTAAAAACTTCTTCATACACAAACGATCTTCTTTTAGTTCTACAATCGCTTATTTATCTTCTTCCATTTTCATCGTTTAATGAGTCCATCGTTGATGATTACATGGAGAAAAGGTCAAATTGACGTAATAATATCTAATAATCCGTGTAATAAAATATAAATCTAATGTAGTATCTTGTAGTTTGTAAGACATTTTAACCAACTGGAATTAAATTTGATGAAAAAATGGTTGGTTTGCACTTGGAACCAATCATCATTAACAATTTTGCATTTATGTCGAAAAGACTCAAAGGACTTGCACAGACAAAGCACATCTTCAGTGTAGATGACGATGAATATGACGATGGTACAGCGGCTGTAGCGTATTCAGGATCCGAAGCTTCAGATACAGAAGAACCTGCTGCCCGAGCATCTTCGTTGCGTGTTCAAAACTCGCAATTTGATGATACTGATCCAGCATACGAGGGCAAAGTCGTTCATCGCAATGACCTTAAAGATGAAGATGAATTAGAAGCTGAAATGCAAGGAGAATGGTCTGAAGGAGAACCTTTTGCTGTTTCAGATGATAGTGAACATGAGAGTGAACAAGAGGAAGAAGAAATTGATGAAAATGAACAAAGCCAAGATGAAAATGATGAAGATGTAGATGATGTAATTCGAGCTTTGGAAAAAGAAGATTCAGCTGTCTTTATGCGTGCTAAAGACATTGAAACCCAACAACACAAAGCTAAACATGTTTACCATCAAAAATTAATTTGGGAACGATGTTTAGAATTACAGATTTGTATCAAAAGACTTATTACTACAATAAACAACCTTAGCACAACGGGATCAGATGAAGAAAATAGTAAACGAACGGCTTTAGCAGCACAACTACGAAGCTGTATGGCTACAATGCACAGTATGCAACAAGATATGTACACATTACCAGAATTTACACCAGATGAAGAGAGATCTTTTGATGTAAATGATATTTGGACTGCATGCTCTGAAGAAGCAACATATTCATTACCACTGTATCAATCCATTCTAAACAAATATGCAAGACAAGCGGATGGAGCTGCTCAAAAGAAATTTAAGGCAGTCAACCAAGATGTACTTGTCCAAGTGGATGCAGTTCTTGCTGATCCTCAACGTATTCGTCGTAAAGCTCATCCTGTCAATGAAGAAGGCTCTACAGATTCCGAGTCTCTTGATGAAACACAATACGATGATCGTGAATTCTATCAGCAACTTCTTAAGGAATACATTGAAAGTGGTGCTACAGAAAGTGGTCTTGCTGCTGGTTTAAAGCTCAAGAGAAAGAGGAAAAATGTCAATCGAAAAGCAAGCAAGGGACGTGTGATTAAATACACAGTCATGCCCAAACTCCAGCATTTCATGTTTCCAGATCCAAGTGTCATGTACAAGACCAATATGGACATTGACGAGCTCTTCCGTTCGTTATTTAGCTCGACAGTGTCGGCCATATAAATGAATAGTACTCTACTACAAAACATCGTCTTCTTCTTCCTCTTCCTTTTCAGCAAAGAATTCTTCTTTTGTAGCATTAATTCGTTCTTCAAGGCTTGGAAGACGAGCAAGAATAGGTGCCATGAGCTCTGGAGATACTCCAAGTTTCTTGACAATGTTGATGAACTGAACAACTTTTTCGCCAACATGAACCACAGTTGATGCACGTATCTTCTTGGCACGCACAGTCTTTTCAAGTGCTCGAAATTCTTCATCAGCCATGTCCAAGGCTGCAGTGCCAAGTACGGCTGCAGCATCCGTGAGTTCACGTCCATGAGCATCGTAATTTTGAGGAATATTTTGACTTGCCATGCTGCTTACTTGTTCTTTAAAAGTTGAGTTTTTGTAAATCTTGTGCTTTAATTTAACCTACAGAAGACGTCAAGTTTCATTTCAATATGAACAATGTACAGCATCCTTAAGAAGATTGGTGAATTTGTCAATGACATCAACCTTGTTCTTGGTTTGAGCCCCAAGAACTCCTGGGGCATTTCGAATTTGCTCAGTCTTTGACAGTAATTGAGATACATCAGTGCCTAATGCTTGAAGGAACCATAGACGAAGATAAGCATTTCCTGCAGCCATTCTCTCTTTTTCAGAGAAATACCAATCGCGTGTATCTTTGTTCTTGATAAGCAATCGAGCGGACCACGTTTGGTTAGCATCAACACCAAGTGATAAACCAAAACTTTCCAACTAATCGAAATATTGTAAGAATATGACGAAATACGAGTTTGTACCTTGTTCGTGACATCGACGGTATAGGAAATCGCATGAGCTTCATCTTTAAATCTAATTGTCACGAGTTCGTTGATGGTAACATTGATTTCGCTAATATTTTCAACTAGCTTCTTGTTGGATTCTTTTCTAGCCTTCTTCTCAAGCTACAACACATTTTCAGGCTAGTTAATGACTATGTATGCAAACCTG
>JNBS01001970.1:0-13418 GCA_002081575.1 Thraustotheca clavata | reverse complement strand
CTTCCGATCTAAGAAAGCAAACATTGGAAGCACCACGAGTTAAAAGGGTATGAAATCATCATCTAAAAAGTGGTATTTTCTAACTATGCTTAGAAACAATGTTTGCGAAATGCTAGTAGTCTTCCTATTTTGCCTCGGCATGTATCAAAGAAAGAAAACTCATTCGATCAACAAGGTTTGCTTACTGAAAAGTTTGTACCATCTCGTATTGAATTGCTTAAAAGACGACATCGATTACTTCACTCTCAACAGCATGCAGCTCCATTAAAAGATAGTACATGGAATGGTGATTAGTTGGTTTACAAAGCTCCATCGTTTTGATTTACATAGTTTTCAACAATAGGATGTTCAGCAATTCGAGGAATGGCTTCTATTCGGGCAAAATGATCAAAATTATTAACATTTAGATGCTTACTGGTGTACTCAATTGTGTCATGAGACTCCATAATGTCATTTATCAGCATCACTACGTCTTTCTTGTTTAAGATTGGGTCACCGAAATACGAAGCCACCGTTGTGATTGTATTGATAAGAAAGCGAAATCCCTTTGTATTTATCTCTCTATCACTAACTTTAAAGATAATTGAATGCTAATTTGTACCCTGTGCATTCTTCATCAAACATTTCAAAGGCCACTACAATAAACATATTAGAAAGCCAATTGAATACTTCTGCAATATACAAGCAAGTTTGGACTGCAGATTGCCTGTAGCATTATGAGAATAAATGAGGTGAAAGAAATACCTTTGACAAGTGGAGCAATTCCCACGAGGAATTCTTGGTAGTGAATGACTTCATCGCCTGTTTTATCAAGCATAGTAAATAGTCGATCAAGAATTGCTCGATCCGAATCCTATCACAGAATAAAACTAAATGAAGTGAGCTGTTAATACATAAAAATTAACATGATCCAGTCCTGCATTAAAATCACTTCGAGTCAAATTTGGTTCAAATCGATCCTTTTTTGCTGCATATGCTGAAAGTGTCTTTGGTGCTTTTGGAGTTTGAGCTGATACTGCATTTTCAAAACAAGTTCGTAATTCGAGTAAATCTTCTTGATCGACTATTCTTTGATTAGATATTAGATATTGATAAAAGTAAATTGCATTGAGTGATATGAGAGACTGCAGCGATTGATAGTCGGTTTGCTTGCTTTGAAAGGTCTTGGCCCATGTTTGAAAACTGAATTCACTAAGAATAGGAATAAATTGAGGAATTTTGATATGATATGATTCCTTTTACTATATACTGAGTTGTTGACATTATAATCATATCTTCCTTCAATAATTGCTGTCTTGTTCATCTAAGTAGCATAGTTACTTGTGTAAATAAACCCTTTTATGAGCGATAGATAAGAGTATTAACAATTGATATCATTACATATTTGAATATCAAGCCACTATCAGTGGACAACAAAAGTAGCAGATTTTTGGAATCAAATCCATATTGTCGCTTATCAATTCTAGTTACCGCTGTATTTCCAAGGTTAGATAAACTAGAAAGTTTGGCAACATCTAGAGCACATGAGTTGGGTTGATATCAACGAATCCACAGCTTGAATATCTTGTAGAGCCTTGCTGATTCAATATGCAATTTTTAATTTTTGTTTTTCGGTTAATGGTAAATATGAATGATCCATCATTCGTGCTTGCAGACCTCGGTATTCCATGTATTGCATAATAGATTGAAGAGTGTTTCTTCTGTCTGCGCCAATGATTTTCGTAATAGTATATTCAGAACTACCATTGAGCCTAAAGAACATACTAGTATCTAATGTTTGAATTTTATTTGATTGTAAAGTCCTTTCTTTGGCTTCATCCCTCCCGAGACTTATTTCAGTAAGAACCACGTCTACTTGACAATCTTCGCTATCACTTGTTGTTGGCTGGATAGGTAGATTGTTTTCACCTTTAGCCCGTTCAAAAGTTGAATTGTAGTATCTAATTGATCCTCAGTGATTTTCGCGCCATTACTTGTGTCCGAGTCTAGTTCATTTTCAATCGGTCCAACAAACGCATGATACACGACTCAAACTTGTCATGATAGATGGAACTAGCAAACAGTTCAACAAGTTTAATCACAATGTCCTCAGTAATTTACTCGCCTCTGCTTGTGTGCAGTCGAAGTTGTGTCAAATACGTTTTCAATCGGTCCGACAATGGTCGAAGCTTCTCCAGACACAACTCGCTTACGTCGGGTAGGATAATATTATCCTGGTAATAAATATCACATAGAATTGAATTCAAGACCATTGTTTCTTGTGTTTCGCAATAGGAAAATGTTGAAATGAGAATTGTTCAAGGGCTCAATTAACGTTATTAGTTGACTTGATAGCACCTTTACTTGATAAATCATAAACAATTCAGATATTCAACTCAAGGAGGTTTATCAGTTTAATATTTCGGAGGTGTTCAGTGATGAGTTGTGGCTGTATGATCATATTTCTTTTTCTTTGACTGCAGCAAACAAATGCGATACCTGAATCCACATTAAAAAAGGAATTTCTATCAATATCATGGTGTTTGTATTTAACTAAAAAGCCAACATGCTATTACATACTAATCTACAACGAAATGAATGATTAAATACTATAAGAAAATATTATCATAGATTTGCCAAACCTTGGGGCAATTACAACGTAGTAGAAGAATACTTCACAATAAATAATGGAAATTAAACAGTCAGTTGAAAACCTGGCATACTGTGCCATATCAACTATTTGGTACATGTAGCAATACATCCCAACACATTACCAGTATGTACACGAAATGACTGTGTAGTGAAATGAAGAAGATAAAATCAAAGTTAATGTAGATATCAAGGCACTAAGCTAACTCGTGAAGTAATTGACGGGCTCGATTGATCTTTAGAATCAAATCACACTTCGAACCGTAGATTCGCCATGACGCAAACCATTCAAATAATTTTCACCGTCAACAATGTAGTAACTCAACCATTCTCCAACATTTTTAATCAGTTCTACATGAACACTCAATGTGCCTTGTTCTCGTCCGCGATACTGAACTTGTAAGGTGTGGTCATTCTTCCTGATCGTATCGCGCAATTTCAAAAGGTTTTTCTATGAATAAATGCTATCAATTGTTAATGTACTTATCTTTCATTCATAAAAGAGTTTATTTACATAAGCACTAATCTACACACCATAGGTATCTGATAGAGTATCAAACAAGATTTCTTTATTGCGATTCACAACTTTTCAATTCCAGCAGTCATCATATTTCTCAATAGACAAATATTGTATAAACCAGAATATTTGGCAACGTTGTCCTTGTCTAAGAGCACAAATGGTGGATTGTTATCACAATGCAACAAATTTATAGCATGAATATCTTCCACAGCCTTGCAGATTGGATATACAATTTGTAATTTTTGTTTTTTTGTTAATGGTAAGTATGAATCATCCAGACTCACTTCTGTGACAACCACAACCTTTCGTAAAGACACTATTGAAACTAACGTTGATCAGTTAGAGTCTCAGTAATGTTATCAAGTTGACTTAATAACTTGGTAATTTATTAAGTCATAATATGACTTAATATGAGTGGAGGTTTATCCAGTCATATATTTCTGTCTATTAAAGAGTTGCAATTCTTTTTCTTCTGGGGATGTAAGTGATTCACAAGATAACTAATTAACGTTTTAAAGGCGTCCATGGTAGTTCCATCGTAATATGTGCCCACTTGCATAAAAAATCAAAATATCTCGATTATTTGCATAGCAATTAAATATTTTTATCTTTTACTTTGAGGTAAAGCACAATCGTGGCGATTTCTTGTTGGAATAGTTCTCTATCAACATTTTTACTAATATTAATTGAATCAAATTCATTTACACTTAAACTTTATACTACTATGTCTTAAAAATTTAAGTATGTGGCAAATAATCTGTACTTGTTTTAGTGAAGAATATGCTCTAATGATATCCCATTGGTCTATCCTACCACGTTGAATTTGATGTTTATTTCATAGTAAAATCCATTCTTCAAACAGATTGTTGAAATAATTTATTTCAAGGAAAATCAGACATATAATGAATTTTCATACAAACATATCACAAGATGCTATTCCGATAATTCTAATATGAATGATTCCAAATACTCTAACAAAGAGACTTATTAACAAATGAATTGGATTAATATCGTTGAGAATACATGAATATGATTGAAGTATTTGTCAAGATACTGTATATTCATCATCGTTACTTGTTAAGTGACACAACTGAAAAGAAATGAAGTCATGGTGGCCCTTTGGACCTACAGCTACAGAACGAGAACCTACGTTAGACATCTTTACGACAGCTCCTAAGATCACTATCAAAGGTGCTCGTGTTGACGATGACTGGCCTGTTAAGACGTTAGAATTTGACATTGAGGTACATATTACCATTTTTTATAATATATAAAGATATGATAGCTTGTGTACAATGATATTACATGGGAAACTTCTTTATCTAAAAGTAATATCTATCGTATCTGGTTTTATATCAAAAGTCATGGCTATCTTAATAATGTGTTGGCTACAATTACTGCTCCAGAAGCTGCTTATAGTACTACAACTACAGAACATCCTGTTGTATCTACTTTTGATATGCCACAACTTCGGTATTTCTTCTTTGCAACACATGAACGATCAACTGGTAATGAAATGCTTCGTTTAATTGAAGGGTATTTGAATATGGCATTTGCAATTCCTAAAGTTCGTCAATCGGCCTACGTCTTGTCATTGTTTCAAATCAGTGCTGGCACATTTGATGCTGCAGGAAGAATGACTTCGTATCGTGAAGGATGGTTAAAAATTCGTTTGTGGCTTAAAGGAAGTCAAGGTACTATTTGCAAATCTAGAGATGTTTAAAGAGTATAGAAAATGTTCGAGTACATCGAGGTGCAGTTGCTTGTGATAATTGCTTCTTCAATTGTCTTTGTGTGTGTAAAAAAGTATCGTATCAAACCACACATTGGAAATGGGTCGCGTTGAAAAAGTGTTGTCTAGCCATTTATGCATCCAACCGTGTATGTGACATTGTACTTGAATCAATGAAAGCTTCCTTGGAAATCCTTGGAGCTTGGATCCTCATATCATTTTTGTAGACTGAAGAACCCACGGAAGTCCTTCTGTTTGATTCCAAGTTTAAAGTCGAACGTGGTGTGCGGTTTGTTGGATCTCATAAAGCTCTAGTTATTTCCAATGCATCATTTGTGTTGCATGTCGAAGCAAGAACTCGTGATGATGCATTAAAATGGGCTAATAAAATACGAAGAACTATGGAAGCAAGTGAATGGTCTCAAAATCATAGAGATGAATCGTTTGCTATACCTCGTCCATTTAAAACATTTCCTTCCAAAGCTCAATGGTATTCATTTTTGCTTGTGTATTTTTATCCTTTTAATAGGTATGTCGATGGAAAGGATGCTTATGCTGCGATTCATGATGCTTTACTAATGGCAAAGAAAGAAATATTCATTGCAGGATGGTGGATATGCCCAGATACCTACCTTCGGCGACCAACAAGTGAGTTTCCTGACTCGAGATTAGATCTTGTTCTTCAGAAACTAGCAGAAAGTGGTATTCAGGTATGAAAACACAATTTTCATCACTAAACCAAGTGTAGATTTACATTTTAATGTACAAGGAAGTGTGTGTTGCTTTAACGCTCGACAGTATGTACTCGAAGAAAAAATTACGTGGTCTACACCATCACAATATTCACGTTTTACGGGATCCAGACTTTATCATGAAGCAATGGGGAATGTGGTCCCATCATGAAAAGATTGTTTGTATTGATCAACATGTTGCTTTTGTTGGTGGCCTTGATCTTTGCTTTGGCCGTTGGGATACACCCAACCATGATCTATATGATAATTCAGGCACTATTTACCCAGGTACTTTAAATTAAATATTATTGTCAATGACAACTTAACTGAATAGGCAAAGATTATAGCAATCCTCGCATTAAGGATTTTATCGAGGTGAATAAACCAGAAGAAGATTTAATGGATCGTCAAGCACACCCTCGTATGCCTTGGCACGATTGCCATTGCAAGTATAATTCTTGAAGCATTTATATGTCAACTAATCTGCTATAGACTTATAGGTGAACCTGCTGCAGACGTTGCACGGCATTTTATTCAGCGATGGAATTTCTCTGTTAGTACTCGTGTAAAGACTTATCGATTCCGACATATTTTACCTGCAGCTGCTTTACCGCCTCCGCCGCGTCCAGTGCAGCCAAAACTAAAATCGTTGACTCTAACTCGTGGTTTTAGCCGTCTTAATGCTGTAGAATCTCCTAATAGCTCTGAAGGTATTCTCAACTATAAATTGCTCACTCAACATCTAAATCGCACTAGGAGAGAAACCATCCATGTTTTCACTCAACGTTGATGAAATTGGGTACAATTGCTCATGTCAAATTGTACGAAGTATTTCTCTTTGGTCTGGTGGGTGTCCAACCGAGAAGAGTATTCAAAATGCATATATCCGCCTCATCACGAATGCCAATCACTTTATCTACATCGAGGTGAATTTACCTGCAATTGAATGCATCACAATTGCAATAGAACCAATTTTTTGTGTCGGGTTTGGAAGGTGATACATTGTGTCAAAATCGCATTGCCAATGCTCTTGTCAATCGAATTTTGCGAGCTGCTGCCTCGAATGAACCATTTAGAGTAATGGTTGTTATGCCATTGCTACCAGCATTTCAAGGTAAACCAGAGGAAAAGCAGGCATACAGCCTTCGTGGTGTCATGCATTGGCAGGTAAACCATAGCTCAAACCAATTAAACAAATAAAAACCATTGTAGTACCGAAGTATTTGTCGTGGTGAAGGCTCGATTTATCGTCGATTACTCAAGGAAATTGAAGATCCTTTTGAGTACATTGCATTTTTTGGGTTAAGAACTCATGGTACTCAAAATGGTACTCCGTCCACCGAGGAAGTTTACGTCCATTCGAAAATCATGATTGTCGACGATAAAAGTTGTATTATCGGCAGGTACAATTGCAATAGCCATCGAAAAGTTTTAATGTAAATAGTGCCAATATCAATGAACGAAGTATGAATGGGGACCGTGATTCGGAAATTGCAGTGGTGGTTGAAGATGCTGAAATGGTTGCCAATGTCACAATGGGTTGGTGCAATCAAGTACTTTAAAGGATAACATGGTTTAGGCAATGGTGGTGCTGTGGGTAAATTTGGGCATTCTTTTCGAATGAAGTTATTTGAAGAGCATTTTGGTGCAATTCCAGGCACACCATTATATGAGAAATACAAAGATCCCGTTCAATCCACAACATGGTTTGCATTTCAAGATCAAGCGATGAAAAACTCGATGATTTACGAGTCTGTGTTTGGATGTCTTCCAGCAGACAATGTCAAAAGTTTTCGTGACATGGGAGTTCAATATGTACACTTTTTCCAATTGAGTTAACTTTTAAACTGATGACCATAGGAACTTGACAAAAAGGAACGTATTGGCACCTTTCGTAAAAAGTCTGATACGAACCAAGTAAAAATTGTACAAAGATTCAATACATTTTAAACTTTGTCAATAGGAACATTTAAATGAAGTACGTCATGTCAGTCCAACAAAGGTGAGAAGACCCACCCAAATAAAAATACTCATCCATATCTTAGGAAAGCGAGGTGAATCTTTTAGGTATGAAAATTGATGGATAATAAATAGGAGCCGGCATCATCACCAAAATCTTTTCGTTCATCCAGTGGTGTTGGTGAAAATAATATACGAAGTTCATCAATTCGTGAAATTGAATCAAATGGTCAAGTTTTTACATTTGCAATGACAGCAATGCGAAGAAATACTGCATTAAGCGTTCAAAGACAAGGTGAATTAAAAGAAATCAATGGGCATTGTGTCTATTTTCCATTGCGATTTCTTGAAAACGAAGAATTAGAACCCAAATATTACCCAGCTGAATTATTTCAATAATGTACCGTGCTTTTTTATTGCGCAATAGTAATTGCAATGATGTGGCTATCAATAAGGAAGTCCCTCCTTCAATGACGCAAATACAATAGATAGATTACGTTTATCATTTTTGTTAATACAATCGTAATTACTAGCGACTGTGCACCTTTTTGTCACGGACAATAAAACAAAAATGACACACACGCGTCATCGTTTATATCATCCTATGCATTTATTAAACCAATCAAAAAGAAGGAATCTTTTGACATATTTGAATTTGTTCATATGGTTAACCCACCCAAACTGTAAATTATCCAATCAAATGGGATTATTTCAATATACAGAATCTAACAATATGTACGAGTTGAACGTACATTACAAATCATGTAGGGTTAAATACAAGATCACGTCAGATTGTACGTACGTGAATGTACAATGTATGAAATGTGATTGGCCATGTAACGAATGAGAAAACACACAAAGACACCATAGGCGAATGAGAAAACACACAAAGACACTCTTAGGCACATGGGCTTGTCTCTTGTACGCTAAAGTCATTCAATTCTGATCCCCTACTCAAACCCTTGCCCTTCTCTCCTTCAAGTACGTCCCATTCTTCGATTGGACAGGGGGTTGAACCTTTGAATGACTTTAGCCCCGTCGCGTGTTTTTTGTAGATCCGGATAATGCCACCATAGTTGCCGGATAATTATAATTTTTTTTAATTAAAATAAGATTGCTACAAGATCTTTCATTTTTAAATTTTCTTTGAAGAGCATAAGTACAATGGACCTCCAAACTCGCCGCAGTGTATCGATGGAGTACGGGATTGTTCTTCGTTCGAAGGACGTGGAGGCACAAATGAACAAGGTGTTCCAAATCTTGACCAAGGAATCGATGTTTACTACTGATGCCATTAAATCGGAAGTCGAATGGTTCTTTGGTCCATTGGGTTTGCATGAATTTTACTTTCTTGGTCACACTCCTGAAGTGATTGCTTCGCACATTCAATCGCTTATGGGTGCTAAGCTTTTGACCAAGACTTCTGGTCAATCCCAAGAATTCAAACTTGTGCAAGAAAATGCCAAATCTGCTTTCTTTGCCACACGTTCCAATGTGCAAGGCGATGAAACCCGCGCTACTCGTACCATGAACTCCAACGAAGTAGAAAACCTTGAACGCTTCATTGAAAAGAACTACCTTAACAGCTCCACCGAATGCATTGGGGATGGTGTCAAGACTGGATACCAACATTTGGAAAAGGCCGAAGCTACTAAGATCCGACAATATCGTTTGCAATGCTACCGCTCCACCGGTGTCTTGGATGCTAAGCTTGTTCCATCCCACATGCGTTTGTATTTCTTGCAAGAACCTGAGTTTGTCAACCCAAATCCTGCTGAAGGTGAGACTGATATCAACAAGATCGCTGACAAGAATTTCTTGGAACGATCGGGTGAAAACCTCAAGAAGGTTTACCAACAAGTTCTCAAGACTGCTGCCAGCCAAATGACTCCTGCTTTCCACACTGAAGTCTGGCTTGAACCAGATAACACCAAGATGGCTCGTTTGACTGTGTGTTTCAAGGCTGGTTCGACCCACAGCTATTTCTCGTCGTTGGCTGATGTTTACCGTGGGCATGGTCTCTTTTCCTCGCGTAAATATGCTGAATACTTCTCCAACGGCTATGTTGTCTATGGTTTCTACTTGCAACAATTGGAAACTGGTGCTAAGGGCACTGGTACCTTTGAAGAACGTGTTGCTGCTTGTTTGTCGGATGCTTCGCTTCACTATGTTCTCCCACGTACTTCGCTCTCGCCAATGCTTCGTGAGCACCTCTTGACTCCTCAAGAAATCTCGTATGCTTACTCGGCTTGGAAATTCACATTCCATTTCTTGCAACGTCTTCCAGAAGCTTATTCGGTTGTCTCGGACTCTCTTCGTGATCGTGACTCGGTTGCCTTTGCTCGTTTGGAACAACTTCGTTCGGCTATGAAGCAAAATACCTTCACAGAAGCTCAAATTCTTGACTACATCCTTGCTGCCCCAGACACTGTCAAGTTTTTGTACAAGGAATTTGAAGCTTTGCATTCGCCTGCCAGCAAGAACCGCACCAGTAAGCGTGAAGAAACTTTGTCTGCTCTTCGCAAATCTGTCACTGCTGAACAAGCTTTGACTGTCTTTTCGCAATTTGTTGCTTTCAACCACCACATCCAACACACCAACTTTTTCCGCAAGCAAAAATCTGCATTGGCATTCCGTCTTGATGGTGAATTCCTTCCATCTACTGAATACCGTGAAAAGCCTTTTGCTGTCATCTTTGTCATCGGTTCGGAATTCCGTGGTTTCCACACTCGTTTCCTTGACATTGCTCGTGGTGGTATTCGTATGATTCGTTCTTCCCATGCTCAAGTGTACTTGAACAACGTCTCTTCGTGTTTTGATGAAGGCTATGGTTTGGCTTCGACCCAACAACGCAAGAACAAAGATATCCCTGAAGGTGGTTCCAAGGGTGTTGTGCTCCTCAACTTGGCTCACCAAGACAAGGCTGATCTTGCTTTCAAGAAGTACATTGATGCTCTTTTGGACATCATGCTTCCTGAAAACGATGGCATTGTTCGCAAGCAACAAGATATTTTGTTCTTGGGCCCTGATGAAGGTACTGCTCACTTGATGGACTGGGCTTCGTCCTATGCTCAATCTCGTGGTTATTCTTATTGGAAGGCTATCACCACCGGCAAGTCGCCATCCCGTGGTGGTATTCCTCATGATGAATATGGTATGACCACCCACTCGGTTCGTGAATTCGTCACGGGCATCCAAAAGAAGCTCAACTTAAAGGCACCTGGTGCTAAGCGTTTGACCAAGGTGCAAACCGGTGGCCCTGATGGTGATTTGGGTTCGAATGAAATCTTGATGAGCGAAGGTGAAGACACCATTGCTGTCGTTGATGGTTCGGGTGTCTTGTATGATCCAAACGGCATCAACCGTGCAGAACTTGTTCGCCTTGCTAAGGCCCGTTCCCCTGTCCAAGGATTCAACACCAAACTTCTCTCCAAGGAAGGATACCTTGTACTTGTCACCCAAAATGATGTCAAGCTTCCATCGGGTGAAATCGTTGAAAATGGTACTCAATTCCGCAATGGTTTCCACAATCGCTCGGATGTGACTGCTGATTTCTTCGTGCCTTGCGGTGGGCGTCCTGCTGCTGTCAACTTGAGCAACGTCACCAACTTTATGTACCAAGCTGATGGCAAGACTCTTCGCTTCAAGTACATTGTCGAAGGTGCCAACTTGTTCTTTACTCAAGATGCTCGTTTGGTCCTCGAAAAGGCAGGTGTTGTCTTGTTCAAGGATGCTTCGGCTAACAAGGGTGGTGTCACTTCTTCTTCTCTTGAAGTCATGGCTGCTTTGTCCATGAACGATGCTGAATTTGGTGAGCACATGGCTGTCCAAGCTAACAAGCCAAAGCCTGCTTTCTACCAAGCTTACGTTACTGAAGTCCAAAAGCGTATTGACAGCAATGCTGAAAAGGAATTTGAATGCTTGTGGCGTGAACATCAACGCAGCGGTACTCCATACGCTATCTTGACCAACTTGCTCTCAGAACGTATTACCGATTTGAGCGTGACCATCCAAGACTCGTCCTTGTATGAACAAAAGACTCTTCGTGATATCATCCTTAAGGATGGTTTCCCAAAGACTTTGCAAGCCAAGATCTCATACGAAGAACTTCTCAAGCGCCTTCCAGAATCTTACCTCCGAGCTCTTTTTGCCTCGCAACTTGCTTCTCGCTTCGTTTACTCTTCGGGTTTGAACTGCCCAGAGTTTGCTTTCTACGAATTCGTCCAAACTCTCAACCATTAAGTCCATTACTTGTACTTGTGCTGCTTATCAATATAAATATAATCATTTCGTTTCTACATGACCCATCGTAATACTGATGAACATAAAGTACTCACTCGACAAACTAAACTTGGTCTTGCATGCTTAGCCAAGCTTAAACCAATATTTGCTAAGCATGCTCTTAAAGCTAAACAAGCTACAAATGAATCAGCTCAAGTACATCATCATCAACAAACAGTAGCTGTCAAACATGTTGACAAGAATCATAAACTTCCGACACATAATGTAAAACTAGCCACATTAAAGACACCAAACCATGAATGGAGTGTAGCTGTGGATGATATCGCAAAGTTTATGGTACATTTTTGCTATAGCGGTGTTTAGAATGACAGCTATTGTAGTACCCAAGTTTAAACCTCGAAGGTGAAGATATTACAACAGGGTCTGATCAAGTAGTATTGCTACAAACAAATAGATTGCAATGGACAGCTACAAAACAATGCCAAAATGCTTCAGATTTAGGAGAAATACAAGGAAATTTAAGATTGTCTGAATCAGATCAAATACGATGGGATTTTGATAGGAAATTACAAGTTGCTGAACGAATGCTGCGATTTCCTGTAAATGATGAATGAGTTGGTGAAATTATCTTGTATCTAGATGACTCAAATGCCTCCACAATCAGAACAATCAGTAATTGAAAGTTTTCGACGTCATGCTGTAATTCATCGACCTATTATGGTAATTGATAGCGTATATGGTTAAGGTTGAGATGATATAGTTTCCTATGGAAGATAACAAAATTGATGATCAAGATAATGATGAGGTTAAATTAAGTTGATGTCTTGAGTTCTGATGATGAATTGTAGTCCAAATACAATATTAAAAAGACTGCCAAAACTCGCAAGTAAAATTGTATCAAAATATTATGTTTATTTGATGATTGTAGAACACTTAATCAACTTAGTAAACAAACCACTGAAGCTGGAAAAACTGAGTTTTACTCGGACAAGGTACATTTATAATCGTATTTGAATTGTGTTAATAAATTGTGTAGCATGTACTCTTGGATAAATGGACAAAATTACAAGATAGTCGTAATCATAAGACACCTGAAATTGTTGATGGAAAAGTTGTTCTACCTAAACCAAGAAAAAAACGTGGTGATGGCTTTCAAGATGATATGACACCACGTACACTCTTTTTTGATGAGTGCACAAATGAACATATTCTACCTGAACCATTGCTTGCACGAATTACACCTGATCGATCACTTGATTTAAGACATTTTGGACTTGGTGATACCAAAGCTATAGCTTTAGCAAAAAGGTACAAGTTCAAATATAAAATTGAACTCTTAGCGTTATATAGTTTGGCTTCACTTCCATCTATTCATTCACTTAATCTTGCTGACAATCGATTAAATCAACATGCTGTATCAATCATTCTACAACTCTTACATGGACGCAAAGAGTTACGAGCTCTTAATTTAAGTGAAAATGAGGTATTTCATTTTGAATTTCAATTACAACAATTTCAATTTAGATTGGAAAAGATGGATGTGTGCACATGGCTGAATTTTTATTTGCTGCGTCAAGTTTAACAGACTTGGACTTATCAAAAACAC
>JNBS01001968.1:24131-37875 GCA_002081575.1 Thraustotheca clavata | reverse complement strand
TTTCCAAATAGCTTGCAAGACCAGCACGAGCTTCTTGGTATTCGGTAAGTAAAAAGTATAGTGCACAACCAGCAAGAACAAGATTATTGATAATTGAAAAACTTGAGATTAGCGAAGTGACTTGCAATAGTCCGATCAATGCAAAAGTCAATACAACTGTCCCGATCACCACAGTAAATTTAAGGTATCGCTTTACTTTGGTCTTATGATACTCCAGATTGGGAATTTCCATATCAGCATCAAATTCAATGCTGCGGTCATAGTGAAATCGGGATAATCGCCATAGAAGACGTGGACGAAGACCTTGAAGTGCAATATAACCAACAATAGTCAAAGCCATCGATAGAATTGCAATGACAAGCTTAAAACTAGTTGGTGTAAAAACCTCTTTTGTTTTGGTTTCCAAACCACTAAAAGTGATAGCTGAAATCGTCATCGTCACAAGAAGTAGCATATTAACCAAGAGCATTTCAAAAAACTTACGCTGACCAAACAACTCCCACTTGATCTCAAGAACTCGTTGCATAACAACATGTTCAAAGCACTTGGTTTTGGACTCAAAAATAAGTTCTGGATCATCGGTCTTCATATTCAAAAGTGCGTAAAGTGCTGACGATGAAACACGTTTACCATACACGAGATCCAAATTTGAAAAGTGGACATCATGACGGTCAAGAGTGACACAATCGTTGAGAAAGGTGACACCAAGCTCAGGGCTACAATTGATTGCCTTGGAAAAACCATTGTGGCGAAAAGCATTTTCAACATTCACGTCCGAAAGTGACTTGGCTAACTTTGCACGATATTCTGCAGAAGTTTGACGTTGGCGAATTTCAGAGAGAATAATGATTTGAATTTGTACATGAGGTGCCTTCATCATTTCTTGTTTGTTCAATTTCATGAGATGGTCTTTGACATAATCATCGAGTAAATCTAACACAGTTCTATCCAACTAGGAAATATATAGACATGAGTTTATAGATTTCATGTACCCCATCGCGAATATCTACATCGGCAAGATTTTCCAACAAAATGCTAACAATATTCACATAGCCACCCACAGCAGCCATCATAAGAGCTGACTCATGACGCTAACAAAAAATAGCATCAAGTAGTGATATCTTATCTTACATTGTTGACACAATCCACATCAGCACCATTCTTGAGTAATACTTTAACGTGATCAACCAAGCCCTTCTTTGTGGCAACCATAAGTGGTGTTTCATCATGCTACAAAATGTTATCAGTATCAATTAATCATGTGCAGTAAACCTTGTCTTGAGAATTGACATCATAAATACTCTGATCAATAATTTTTTGTAGAATATCCACTGAAAGTTCTGCTAAAATTGCTACATGAAGTGCTGATTGCTTAGCTTGGACATGAACGCTGGCTTGTTCACAATTGGGAACTCGGGCAATGTAGTAGGGTAAGTATTTTTGTTTTAAATTGTTTTTGGATTCCAAAAGATAAAGTGCCTTTGAGTCAGAAAGCAAGCCCAATGGAGCCTTGCGAAAGTTCTATATGCATAAAATACTTTAGGGGAGCGGGTCATGTATTAATTACCATGTAATCAAAATGGTCTGGGCTAATAAGGTTAAGTGGATCAGCCCCAGCGTTTAGCAGCAAACGAACACATTTTACACGGTTGGCACTCGCTGCAAGCATCAAAGGGTATTGACCATCCTTATCATAAACTTAGTATAAGACAAAAATTTCATTCTTACCTCTGTTGTGAGGTTGATATTGATATTCTTTTGATCCAGCAATAAGGTGAGGATATCTGACTTGCCAACACTAACAACATGATGCAAAACAGATTTTCCAGTTGTGTCTAGTTTGTTTAAGATGTGTTCAGGTACAGTTTGCATTAACTTAGCACCAAGTCGATCCCATTCATATTGTTGTGCAAGTTCAGCAAGATTTACTTCTTCCAATGTAGCAACACAATCACCAGTGCATCGACCTTGTTCTCTCTTAAAATTGAGCAAAGTTGGCTACAAAAACTATGAGTTTAGTCTTGCTAAGTAATTTTTACAATGTGAGTAGGGTCAACACTAGTTTTGCTATATGATGATAGCATTTCAATACAATCAAGAGTTTCTTCATTGTTATTGTGGTCAACATTGTGTTTGCAAACAAGTTTACGGCTAAGGGCATAATCCAACGCAGTTTTACCATCCTAAATAAAAAGTTCAATGTCTATACAAAAGGTGAACTATTACATTGTCGGTATCATCTAAAGCTTTGGCTTTGCAAAAATGAAGTAAAACTTTAAGAATCCCAGCACGACCTTCTTGAGCAGCACACATCAATGCAGTTCTTCCATTCTACAATAAAGTTATTCTTCAAATTGGATTGAAATGGTATACCTCATCTCGAGCCAAAATTTCTTTGGTAATTGATTCTTGAATTTGTTCAAGACGCAAACGTTGTTCTTCCACCGTGTCTTCATTAACATCAGAGTTATATTCTGCTGGCAAACAAGAAAGACAAGCTTCATCACGATTAGGTACTTTATTTTGTTTGCATTGAGGACAAACTTCCAATTGAATTTGGAAATTAAACACATCCGAACTCGTGCCACCCGTCCAGTCTCCACTCCAGACTCCCGTTAGCAAATCGATTTCACCATTGTACTCAATATTTTGCTCTTCATAGAGTTTTGTAGCCTCAATTGTTGTACCAGACCAGGAACCTTTAATTGTAAATGGACCAATTCCATCCGTGTCACTGCCAAAAAATCTGTACAAACCTTCATGTGGCACTGGTACAACATTAACAGTGAGTTGAACATGATACCAAGTAGCTCCTTGTCGATATTGTCCTTCCCACGTATGTGGTGCCAACATAACATGAGCATTTAAATCCGAGAACCACCGGGTTAACTTTTCAAGGTTGCCATTACGAACCATATAATGCACTGGGCAATCAGCTCTAAATTTTGCTTCCTTGTTTAACAATGAACGAAGTTCTGTAGTTTTGGCAGTAGAAGCAGCATTAATACCATCATTATCCAAAATATCTAAAGCAGCTTCAGCCATAAAGAGTTGTGTCACCACAGCTTTAGCTTTTTCAACATCGTCACAATGCTCAACTGCATAGTGTAAAGGTGTCAACCCAGTGAATTGTTGAGCATTGACATTAGCTTGAGCACGAACAAGTAATTCAATAGCACGAGCATTTCCACCTCTGGCAGCATAATGTAAAGCAGTCTCACCATCCTAATTCATTTTTTAAAAAAAGGATATCAATTTAGTTATACCTCCGTGGTTGTATTTGGAGAAGCACCAGCATCAAGTAGTAATTCAAGAATTTCATTAAAACCATTTTCTGCAGCAACATGAAGCATTAGTTTATCATCCTATTAAGATAATGAATAATCGATATTTTAATGATGGCATACACAATTGCGAAGGTTGTCAAGATGAATTTGGTTGCCAATAAATTCCAAAAGTGTTTTAACAATTCGAGTACGATTGTTTTCCACAGCTTGTACCATTGGAGCTGTATTATAATCATCAAGTTGTTTATAATCAGTGTATTTGAAAATTAGTCGAACAATTTGATCATAACCATATAAAGCAGCCATTGTAAGTACTGAGAGATCACACTATTCATAATTTAAATAAATTTCATAGTTGATAGAAAGTACAATACATTTTTATCAAGAAAATCATATTCTTCATACAATCGATTTTCCAAACGATATTTGACAACCATTACATGCCCTTCAAGTACGAGATTAACCATAGTCGAGTCAATGAATTCATCAGGATCTTCTTCATCATCATCTTCATCTTCTTCCTCTACAGCATCAGGAACATCTGAAAACTTATCGATGTTTTCAATATTTTCAGGCAGAATGCTGCCATAGCCTCCAGTTGTAGTAGCTGTCTTGGTCAAACTCAAGTCCATGAAATTCACTTCTGACAACTTTCCCACACTTTTCACCCCCAGCCACATGGTACTCAAGTACAATCGAGCGACACTTGCTTCTTATACAATGATTGATTGTGTAGGAATCTCTAGTTGATTTCTATAATAATAAGAGAAGATCATAGTCTTTTTATTCTTGAGGAATGTTCAATATAATTGAATTGCTACTGTGATATGCGACCAGGTTTAACCGGATTTGATTAGATTAGTTTTGGAAGATTATTTCAAATAGTTTCTTAATACCAGTATCGTTTATGAGCCATAATTCCTAATAGGATTACCATATCAAACCATTTCAAGTAGAGTCATAATTATAAACTCAAATCATATCAAGTAAAATCCTTATCAATTTATGATATTGGTTCATCTACTGTATAATTTAATGATTGATTTTTTGTGCAAAACAATTAATGACAATATTTTGAGTGTGACTATCTTGATGATATGAAAACTTGTTTTTTGTTTTGTCATATAAAGTTACTTTACTTTAAATTTCCATAGATTACATTGTATTGTTTTGACTCGTTAGCCTGATAGCTAAATAGGACTGTTTGAAATTCATGTTTGAAAAACTAACATTGACAGACAAATTTCCACTACAAAATTTAAACAGCGAAATTAGACGTCACACAAGATTGGGTTTAAGACAATGAGCAGCTATGCAAGCAAAAATTGATAAGGAAACAACAATTCATTACTAGTATATTGTAGGTCAACTAGAAGCACCATGCGCTTGATATTTTTGAACGGTGGATTTGAGATTTTCCTCTTGGTTCATTAACTTCGACTGAGTTAAAAGTAAATTGGGAAAGAACATTACTTTCAGTAATAGCATGAACTGGATCATTCAGATTCCGATCAATTGTTTCTAATAAGCTTAATCGTATACGGGTTTTAAGGACACCATTCTGATAGCAACAGATAAAGCAGTCCACTCCACACAGGCTGATAGCTGGATATTGCTGGTACCTGGGTTGATGTAAAAAGAGCCTATAAATATTACCACCAAATTCTTCAGCGGCTGGATGAGAAAAGAAAAGCTTTTCAATTGAGAGGATTACGCGGGTTTTTAATGGGTTAAACCATAAACTACTATAAATTGTATCTTGTCGAACAATTGGGGAAATTCGGTGTTTGTGATTATGCCTCATATGAGCCAAGAAAAAACTATAGACTAATGGCCATAGAGCTCCTGCAATAAAGTAAATTGAAGTTGTTGGTACACCTTCTACAAGTTCATTTTGAAGATTTTGGGGGATTAAACATGATTGAGCATTTTGAAATAGTTCAACTGTAAATAATGTGTTTCCCGAACAATACGACATACCACCACCAATAATTGCCGCAAAAATCACAGCGAGCGTAAGGTCAATGTTTCCAAAGTGATGTTCTAATCTCTTTCTTTTCAAAACAAAAGATGCCAAAGAAATAGACAAATATGAAAACCAAACCTAAATGCAACATTAGTTAAAAATAATCAAATTGTCCATACTACTCGAGACAAATAGAATAATGCACTCAACATTGCTATTATGTCGTCTGTCTGTGAGGAACGCAATACTGCAAGTGTATTGCTCGAGTCACTAGTTAAAATGTCTAGTACAAAGGCGAATGCCACTAATGGATGTGTCAGTACAATTGGAGTTGGGTCTCCAATCATAATAACATAATGCCAATTTCCATTCCTCATATTTGTTCGATGGCCAAACTTTTCCAATATTTTTTTTAGATGTAGGCAATTCTTATAGTAGTTGATCCACAAGATATAAAGAACCAGAAAAGTGCAGCATAATCGATATATGAATTTAGTATATGTCCAAAATGCAGTCGGATATCGGCCCACTGCAGTAGTAATTGTGAATAGGTTCGAATTGCTTTTTGTGTCAGAAATATCATCACAATCAGTTAACCAAAAACATTGTGCTGCTTGTTTTACTCCACAATAAAGCTGCTCTATACACGTCCCTCGACCATGCCATTCACTTTTATTTATTAAACTTTTGTTCATTGAAACAAAGGTGCACAAAATATCGACCATTGGTGGCCCATAAAACATAACACCAGGCAATCCAACAAGCAACTTGGCATTACATTTTTCCAGAGGTATCGGCTCTTGAATATCAAGAATTAACCTTGTCACCTGAACTTTGCGTACATTATCTTCGTAATATGTAGAATTTGGTGGTAGGGAATATCGATTATAATTTCTTTGATACAATGCCAATGTAGTCGCATTGAATTGTGAAAAGTTAGCATAACTTGGTATTGTGGGAAAATGGGTCCATGGTAAATCTTCTGTGATATAAGCTTTTAATGGCTATGATAAGAACTATTAGATCACATAGCAATAATTGTGTGTACCATTGAAAACAAATTGAAGAAATATATCATACTAATAAAAAATGAAAAAGTACTCCATCGAACACTATACTTGGCATTAGGTGCTTGACGTAATGGGCTCGGTGAACCTGCAACTTTGATATGAGGCCCTTTCCATTCCAGCATAAGAACAAAAATAGTTAGTTGGCTCTAAAATTAATACTGTTTTAAGCACTCGAAATTAAATCTATCGCTCATTCATTTATTCAAAAAAAGCTGAATACCTATTTTACTGTTTACCAGGAGTAGAGTGTATAATGTTGTATTTATTTGATTGTGATGGCAATTTAAAATGAACAATAAAAAATAACTCTGCGTATTGCCACTGAGTGTTTTGGGTGTAAATACCAACTTTGTAGCACAAAAACATCGTATCATACATAACAATTTGTGAATCCAAAATATAATCGAAAACACGCGAAATTTTTAATCGTGATTTAACAGGAAGAATAGATAGGACTAGACGAAAGCCGTCGAAAGTTTGGCACCAATGCTCAAACTGATATCCAAGAACTTGGGAGCTGCATCTTGTAGGATTTGTGGTTTTTCTTTTGCATATGTAGTAATAGCTGTCAAAAGTGATTCCGCTGCAGTCATTCCTGTAGCAGCTTTAGGGATAACAGAACCAAACCCATTTTCACCAGGTGTAGCAATTGAAGAAGCTGTAGCATCAGTTGTAGGTTCTGTTTTTAATTTGACTTCTTCACTTAGTTTCGCTTGTAAGATTAGCTGTTGATTATGTTGGTTAAGGGTATTCATGCGTTGTTGGAGCAAATGAATTTCATGTGCAACCTTTTGCTGAGCTGGTAGCGTCTTTGCTAAAGCCTTTTGTTGTAATAAAAGTTGATGCTGGGTACGGATTTTTGTCATTTCTTCTTGAATCTTCTTTTGGGCTTCCATGAGATTTCTCACTGGGGTTTTAGGCTTCGCTGCAGCTTTTGCAGCTTCTAGTTGTTCCCTTTGTCTTGCCAATTCAGCTTCTTTGCGTGTAGTTTCCTGCCGAGCTTTTTCTTCCAATTCAAGTTGACGCTGTTTTTCCGCCACTTCTTGTTTACGCTTGTCTTCTTGTTGCTTTTGAACTCTTTGTTTTTCTTCAATTTGAAGCTGAAGTTTACGATCTGCTTCCATCTTTTCTAATCTTTGTTTTTCAACAATTTGAGCTTGAAGAGCAGCAGTATTTGCTTTTTCTGTTGCTTTCTTTTCTTCAACCTCTTTCTTTAATCTATCTGCCTTGACTCGCTGCATAATTGGGATTACTTGGCGTTGAATATGTTGTTCAACACGATCCAAATCATTACGATTGTTACTTGTTGTTTTGCTTGGGTCTTGGCTCAGTAATGATAAAATACGCTTTAAATTTTGCAGGAAGTGTTTGATGCGTTCCTGTTGTTGTAGTGCTTGAGCTGAATCACTTGCAGGCTTCTTTTCTGCCAAGTTGGTAAATTCATTGTGCACCACAATTAAATCATCCCAATACTTGGTCTTCATTTGTTTGAGTTTGTCAGCGTATGTGAGAGGATCTCCAGTGGTTGGAGTTGCAGCAGCAACAGCAGGAGCAGGTTTAATGGCAGTATCAGTAGTGGTATGACCTGTAGGTGCATTGGTTGCTAGCTGACGAGATTGGTTTCTTTGAGCTGCTTGAGCAGTTTGGGCTGCTGCCACTTGTGCTGGGGAAATTTGTGTTGTGGCTGCTGTAAGATTAATACCAGACTTTAGCGTGGACGGTGCGGCGGGAGTTGATATTGGTAAAGTTGGTTGAGCAGGAATACCTGCTGTGGTGGCCATGGAGTTGTTCATGGCTAATGCTTGCTTCTGAGCATTAAATTGAGTTTGTTGGGTCCGAAGAAGCTGTGCTTGTCGGGCTTTATGTTCTTGTGTAAGTTTATTACGGGCGAGATTATGTTGTTCCTGCAGCTGCTTCATTTGGATTCGCCTTGTTTCGAGAGGTGTATTTTGCTGAATATGTGCCGAATTGATCTGTTGTTGCTGCAACAATTGAGTTTGACGAAGTCTTTGCATCTCATTGTGCTGGGCTGAAGTCATTGCTTGCTTTTGTTGCTGAAATTGCTGTTGAAGTGCAATTAAAACAGCAGGTTGTTGCTGAAGTGTTGTGGCAGCCACAGAGTTGGTTCCAGTTGTTTGTGCAGGTGTGGCTACAGCAACAGCAGGCGTAGGCACAGGAATACTTTGTTGAGCAGCAGCGACAGCTTGTTGGGCCACTAAGTTCTGTTGTGCAGCCATATTCATCATATTAATACGATTCTGTTGTTGTTGTTGCTGTGCCTGTTGTTGAGCTTGTTGCTGTTCATTTCGCTTCAATAAAGCTTGTTGTTGCATCAATAATTGCTGTGTATATTGTATCGCTACGGCTGTTGGATTTGGATTGGTCACTGGTGTTATCGTAGGAGCAACAGGTACTGCTGGTACAGCTACAACTGCTGGTGTTTCACTAGTTGGTGTTTTTTTCTTCAAACTTGCAATCTTCTTTTGTAATTTTGTCAAATACGTCGTCTACTGACACTATAGCACCATCTACGACACGGTATTCTCCCACCTTATCCGTTGATTGCGTCCATAATATCAATTCAAACTTGGCTGCTGACCGCCAGACCTTTTGTTTGTCGTTTTCACCCGAAATTCGCAGCAATTCATGATACCTACGCAACCAACTAATCAAATACGCTCATCTATGCTCTATACATCTCTGTAATCATCGTCTTTCGCATCTCTTCTGAGATTTCCGTTCGCCACGCCGCTGATGCTGCTGCCATCTTTTGTCCGGTTGTTCACTCGACAGCAAATTTTATAATGAGCTCGTCTCCTCACATCCGGACGTTATAAATGGCGAATGCCATCTTTAGAGATGTTAAATGTGGCATCCATATACTATTGGTATTTTTGTATTTGATCAATGACATAAAGTGTAAATATCATTGAGAAATACATCAAGTCTTTAATTTGATTGAAATTAATATATTTTATGTAAATGATGTGGCGTATAGGGAAAATGATTGTAAAATTTCTTATAAGTATCACTTTTATGTTTTGAAATGACGTTGTAGAGTAAGAGTGATTAAAAAGATACTTGGAATACTTTTTGATTTTAAGATGATTATTTAACACAATGATGATTGCATTATGTGTTGATGTTAATGACAATCCACTTTGGAATATATCATATTCATTCATATTATTCATTAACATATGCAGATCTCAGATTGACATTCTACACGGTATATTTTATATCTTACTACGAATTATATAAACAGCAATTACCATTTCTTCTTTTAACAATTAGCAAGGAAGATATATATAATGCTTAATGGTGCTGTAGTAGTTAGCTTGAAAATTTAATTAAACTATATAATTTTGGTATTAGGAACTTTGGACTTTCAAGACTTGAGGTTGATGTAGTAATTATTTCTTGTGTACTACTAGTATGTGTTTAGACTTCGAGTTAGAGATATTGGTATATGAATTTCCTTTGATACACAGTAATTTGCTTTATACCCAATGTACTCAATATCCAGTCGTATACAAGAAATATTTTAACATCAGCAAGCAAATATACACAAATCATTGTTATCAAGTTAAAAGTTCATAAATGCAAGACAATCAAATTCACATGAACTTAATACCCGACGGAAGATTGAGCAACACCTTGAGCCTTGATTCGATATGTGTTGAGCTCTGTTAAAAGTTTTAAGCAGTCTTGTTTGACATGCTCATATTCGACTTCACGAGTTTTGGTATCAATAACTAAATAGCATTAGATATTATTGATTGAACACACTTACATTCTTTGAGATGGTAGATATTTTGTTCATGATGGCGTAACTTTTGCTCAAGAGAATCGAGAGTTTTGGCGGTGTCATTGCTGGCAAGTTGATGCTTTATGTTTTCATATTGATTCGACTGATAGGCAAATTAGACAGCAACTAATTTAGAATATATACCAAAAGAATCACTTGTGATTTCATGGCATCACGACGACGAATATATTGCTGTTTGTAGCGCAATAGCAATTGCTTTGTATTAGCATGCGTGTCTTTCATCTCATCAATGTTTTTAAAGCCTTCCATATCGCTTTCCATAGTTTCCATCTTTGAGTTTAAGGAGCTGAGTTCAACAGAAATTTTTGCATCCAAAGTATTAACTTTTTCCAACTCAGCTTGTCTTTTGGCTAATTCCATTGATAGCCTAGTTGAATTTATAATTTTGAGTTGTGTTTTGTAATAAACCTGGCTTTAGTTGTTTGAGCAGATTCTAATTGTCTTTCTTTAAATGTTAAATCCGATTTCATTTCTTCTACTTTAGATGCACTTGGCATTTTATCTTGCCGATTTAATCCTACCAAAAATCATTCATTTGCACGCAAAGAATAATTTACCTATTGAAATGTGCTCGAGTAATCGAATGATCATAGCTTGAGATTGCCGTTGGTTCTCAAGCTCTTTTGTTTTCTTTTCTTCAAATGACTCCATAAAAATTGTCATTTCTTGATCTCTCTGGTAGAGCATATCATATTTCTGACTTGCATTACTGTCTGGGCCTTCATTTTTACGTTCTTCTAACTCACTCTTGACCTCACTCAATGCTTTTTTCAACCCAGCTAAAAATTTCAATTTAATATAACCCTAAAGTTGAATGTCTAATACCATTTTCTTCTTCAATCGAAGCAATTTGCTTTTCGACTTGTTCCATTTTGGTCTTGTCATCTTTCACCTAAGTGATTAAAATCAAGAAATAACTATTAAAACAAAGTTTACTCGGGCCAACAGCATATTTCTAGCTTCTGCAGGGTCCATTTGGGCAGTAGCTAAATCATCTTGTATCATTTTGCCTTCTTTTTTGAGTCGCATTGCTTGATTTTCAAGATGATCATATTCTTCACGATACTTGTCCATACTAAGTTCTTCTTCTTTGGCACGAATAGCTTGGATAAGCATTTCCAATTCCTAGTATTTTGCTCAATAACACAAGCAAGGTATTTGTATACTTGAGATTTAGCCTCAAGTTCGGCTTCAGCATGATGATTTTCGTCTAGCAGTGCTCGGTACTTTTCAAGTTTATTTGGTGCAAGCTGATTAATTTTGTCTTCTTGTTTCAAATGGATATTGTGTATTTCATTTTCAAGATGTTTCGTGGTTCGTTCTTCATCTTGGCGCATGATAAAAATCTAATCAATCTTAAGTTGACGATAATTTTTTACTAGGTTCTTACTCTGTCAACTTCTTCAGCTTCTTTCATATTACGATTATGCAATTGTTCTTGGACTTGACGAATTTCTGCAGGGTCCTACATTAAGAGTAACTCTTTTAGCATTTAAAACAAAGTACTGTAGCACTACGAAGTTTGTCCATAGCTAAATTATAGTCTGCCAATTGACCTTCTAAATCCCGAACTTCCACAGCCAATTGCTCATACTTTTTCTCAAGCTATTCAATATAATTAATCAAATCTCTTTACTGTGATTGTACTTGAGCATATTGACTTTTATCCTTTGCATCCTGTTCAATTTCTTTGTTGATTTTTTCAATTTCAGCCATGAGTTCTGATGTTTTCTGATGCAATTTGCCAGTAAAATAGGATGCATCTTGTACTTGCCTTCCAGGCCCAGCTGTACCAATACGCATACCCATCATTCCTTGCTGAGTGACTGGGCGATCAGTAACTTGGACTTCAGTATTTAAGCTCACGCCATAACCAGCAGATTGCCCTGGTGTTGCAGGAACTTGGCCAGTACCCAATCGACTGGTTAAAGGACGCCCAGAAGATTGCAAGGCAGATCGTTGACCAGTTCCAGGGCGCGCATTTAGTGCTCCTAGAGGCTGTGATCCTGTTCCTGGGCGCTGTCCTGTGCCTGGGCGAGCTGATGCCATGACTGTGTCCGTCAAAGATCCAAATTGAGCCAATTAAAACGATGCAACTGTAGCACAATTCTGGTTCATGGAACAAATGTTCATAACTTATTAAGATCAAAATTCATTAAATAATCCTTTGTATTTCTTGTATTTTACATGCACCAAGCACTGCCAATTGTTGATCGATTTAGTTTGTATTTTGCTTGATGTGTTGCATCACTGGCCAAAGTGTGAAAAGTAAATTTTGAAGGAGTGTTACTATCGACAATAGATAGATGTGGGTCATTTAAATTTCGGTCAAGTGTACTTAATAAACATAATCGGATTTGGCATTGTAAAGTACCATTGTAATAGCATAAAACAAAGACATCAACTCCACAAAAATTGATTGTTGGTGTCTGTTTGTACTTGGGTTCACTTGCAAAAAGAGAGTATAAAGTGCCACCAAGTTTTGTGCATTGAGGGGACAATGAACAGAGTTGATGGAGAGAGATAATTGCTCTCATTTTAACCGAGTTATATGATTGACTTCTATACTTCGACATGTTTTTTGGGGCAAATTTTCTTTTGGTAAAAAATGACACAGTGAAGCCATAAATGAGAGGCATTGTTAAAAATACAATTACATAAGTGGAGAAGGGTAATATTTCTTCATGGCGTTCATTTTGTTGTGAATCTGGAACTAGAAGTCGCTGAGCGATATGAAAAAAGTTTATGAATAGCGGTATGTTGGCTGAGCAATATGACAAGGCTCCAGCATAAGCACCAATAACAAAAACAATTATGGTAGGATCGACTTCAGTAAATTGATGCTCTCGCTTGAATTTTTTAAGCACTGTTGACATTATCGAGAGGGATAAGTATGGAAACCAAACCTATTTTAATATCAGCTTCAAATTACTGTTCGCCATACACCACGTGATAAGTACAAGAACGCACTCAGCATGGCTGTAATATCTTCAATTTGAGATGCCCGAGTGACTGCTAGCGAACTACTTGAGTAGCTCACACATATATCAATTGTAAATGCTAAAGCTACTCTTGAATTTGTTAAAACCATAGCTGTCGGATCTCCAATCACTATGCAATAGCTCCAATTATCCTTGCCTAAATTCATTCGATGCCCGTATGTTGAAAGCGTCGTCCTTAAATTGTAGCAATGTTTGTAGTAGCTTACCCACAAAATATAAGACACCAATCCAGTATATAAAACACGGTATATGAATCCAATACAGCTCCAAAACTTACTGGGGTATCGAGCTACTGCATAAGTGATAGTAAATAGTTTTCGATTATCTTTGGTTGTATCAAGGCCGTTGCCTGATGTGAGCCAAATGCACTTCGATATCCACTTAATGCCAAAGTAATATTCTTCAAGACAAGTGCCACGGCCATTCCAATTGTAAGAATTATTTACTGAACGATTAGTAGAAGCAAATGCACATATAAGGTCAACCATTGCAGGTCCATAAAATGCAACTCCAGGCAAACCTAAAAGCACAGATTCTGTACATTTTTCTACAGGCACTACCATTGGAATATCAAGAAGCTTCCTTGATAC
>JNBS01001968.1:0-24119 GCA_002081575.1 Thraustotheca clavata | reverse complement strand
TTTGTTTAAATTGTCTTCATAATAAGATACACCTGAAGGAAGTGTATTTTGATTGTATAATCTCTGATATAATGTCAGCGTTGTTGCGTTAAACTCAGAAAAGTTAGTAAAAGTTGTACTTGCAGGTATATTAGTCCATGGTAAATCCTCAGTGATATACGCTTTCATAGGCTACATGTCATTAGCAATACAAGTCTTGTGAATAATAAACGCACCATAGTAATAAGGTTGATAAGCATGATCATACTTACAATTGCTGGGAAAATAGCCCAACGAATAGGGTATTTAGCACAATGGCTAGGTTGGGGTTCAGGTGTTACCTTAACGAATTTGCTCATCAGTAATACACAAACCAAGTTTATTTAAAACTGACGTGCAAAAATTAGTCATTGGTGATGTCAAGCATCACTTTATAGCCTAAGTAAACTTGTTCTCATTTGAACAGTAGAAAGTGCATCATGTTGAATATTATAGCAGCACTACAACAAAAAAATTGTCATTTGTCATCAGCTGACGTTTTAAACATTAATACTATTGTCAGATCGTCAAATTAGCTTTCAAAGCCAAAAATGTTAAGTTATGCTAGAAATACTAGTCGACACTTGGTCACCCTAAAACTCTTTATTACGTGCACCAAGCACTCATCAATTTTGATCGGTGTATTTCGTACCTTCCCACAATACCTTTTGAAGTAGTTCGTACCAATTCATTGTACGAACCTGCTGAATAGTTATCGCCATCAAATATTGCCAATGCTGGTTCATCCAAGTTTCGATCGAGTGTGCTTAGCAGACTTAGTCGAATTCGTCTCTTTAGCGTGCCATTTTGATAGCACAGGGTAAAACAATCAGCACCACGAAAACTTATAGTTGGAAATCGTCGATATCTTAGTTCATCAGCAAATAATGCATATATCATACCTCCAGTTGATTCACAATCTGGATATGTTGTAAAGCACCGTTCAAAAGCAATTATTGCTCTGGTTTTAATGGGATTGAACCAAATACTGCTATAGTCAGAATCGATTAAAGGAACAGGGGTAACTTTAGTTTGCCGACGATGCCACACAAGAGGTAGTAAAAATCCATAGCAAAGTGGCAATAGTGCAGACACAACAACATAAAAGAAAGTTGGTAGAAAATTTTCATGACATTGCGATCGCAAGTTATGAGGTACCATTGCTGTTTGAGCTGCACGAAATAGTTCAAAAACTAACTCGATATTTCCTGAGCAAAAGGAAATTCCACCAGAAACTAGTGATCGTGATGACTAGGATAGTAGGATCAATAGCAAGAAACAAGTATTCTTTCTTGAATCGTTTTAGTAAAAAAATTATCGCCGCAGTGGACATAAATGAAAACCAAACCTATGAAGAATTAAACCTAGTAAACTTGACAGACACACCCCTCGTGATAAATACAAAATGGAGCAGAATAAGGCAACAAAATTTTCATTCTGAGAAGCACGTATGACGGCTAACATATTACTCGTAAAACTTGTCAGAGCATCAAGCGAAAATGCTATCAATACTAGCGGGTTTGTCAATATCATTATAGTTGGATCACCGATTAAAATATAGTAATTCCATTCATCGCTTTGCTCACCCATTAAATGACCAAATCTAGCAAGTGCCATTTTAAGATGTAGACAATGTTTATAGTATTTTGTCCATAGTAAATACAAAACCAGAGCATGATAAACGATAAAAAAACTTCACATAATCCCAAAACATTGTTGGATGTCGTGCCAATGCAAATGTTGATCAAATATTTAATAAATAGTGCCCCTTGTCGTATGAGTAAGGCCAAGTAAGAATGTTTCAATGTTAAGTAGAAATCGATTTTTTATGTCATTGTTACTAAAGGAATTGTAATTTAGATGCCGTGGTTTTCTTCGATTTTTCGTTAGTAAATAATGCCCAAATCCATGAACAATAGGGATAAATCCATTCATCCCGACAAAAACAATGGAGTTAGCAAACACATTAAAAAGCCACGAAAAAGTTTCAGAAATTTAGAATGTGCCAAAAGGTATGTAAATGGACCCACGCTAGTTGCCGCAGCTATAGCTACCAAAGTTGGATCAACAGAGAAAAATTTAGATTCCCAGTGATATCGCTTTAATACAAAAGAAGTTATAGATAAAAAGCTGTAGCAAAACCAAACCTAATCAACATTGAAAGAGTCAAAACATTTACTTTTTACTGTATGCGAAAGGTACAGCCATGCAAATAAAGATGTTTTAATGTTAAGCAAAAGCGAACACATCTGCACTAAGCCAAACATCTATTGCAAGGCGAATGCATACCACAAGATTCAATAGGACTAAACTTGTTGGATCACCCAAGATTATATAACAATAGGACGTGTATTTGATAATTTACGCCGTTGCTGAGCGAGCTGTAGGCGATGTTTATAGTATTAAGACCACATTTGTGAAAAATGTAGATTGATAAAAGCAAACGATAGCAAAATTTTAAGGTTAAGTACATTGGTGCTGAGGCCAACTTAATACCATGCAGTACAGTTGCCTATTGTGACTTTGGAGTTGATTTGATATTATAACTAAGGTTGATCTAAACACTAAAGATATCGATATTAATACCAAAAAATTTTGGTGTATAACATTCCGCTAAGGATGACTCATTTTTATTACCTCTCAAGAAATTGCACATATTTGTCTGCATTTCTGTTGAAAAAAATGGACCACCGACTAGCTGTGGCAACAAATTAACTGGACAATCACTAAATTGCTGAGGCCATGGCAGAAGACCTTTCATTATTGTTGTGCTATCATTTAAATCGTTATATGTGTTGATTGAAAACTCAAGTTATATCTATTGAAATGAAGTAAGTGCTATTTTGTGGTCGATTGATTACATTCGTTGAAAAAAATTGATAAAGTATTCCTCTTTAGCCTTCCAACTTACATTTGTTAGGAATAACATATCTGGGGGTGGCTGAACTTGCCATGGAAATGGTTCACAAATATACGCAGTCAATGGCTACAGAAAATAAATAGTGGGTTAAGTTTTTGTTTGTACTACCGTCAATGCGATGTTCAAGCACAGACATATACTAAAGAACAGGGACAGTTGATTCCAATTAACTTTGGTCTTTATCGCTGAAGCGGTATTATTTCTATTCAAACCATTTACAGTCCGAATCGTTATGCATAGATACACTGCATAGTGTCATTTCTACATTTAATGACTTGATTTCAATCTTACCAAAGGATGTAGTTCCTTTAAACTATATTACTATCATTACAGGTTGACACTGCTTTATTTCTTATAGCTTATTCCAACATAAAATCATTCCAGCTTGAGACTTATCACGTAACATGAATCTATAATATTTTAGGAGATGTCTTCAGCTTGATTGACTGATTCCAGTAACTTGAAAGATGAGTCCCTAGTAACATCCACAACATAACACCGACTAACGTTATCTGCGGAATGACATCTAATACTATTATGCATGATTTGTAAAGATAATTTTGCAATGGATCATGCAATTTATAGATAAAGAATAGTGTTTTTTCTACTCGAGTTGCATGGATGCTGATCTTAGTTATCACAAAGAACCAAGAGTTATTCCGTCGTGTTTCTCAGATTAGATCGTGTACGATGATGACGCAATAAACCATCAAAAGTGAGACACCTGCTATTGTTTACTGTACGTATTAGACATCGCTTTTTATTGAAATGGACGAAGAGCGTCTAGAGCACCAGCGACTACGAAATCGCCTCAAACAACGTCGTCATAAAGCTCGATTCGTCTCAGAGCGCAAAATACTCAAAGAACAAGTTGCCAATTTGAGCATAATGTTAACATCATGTCAGCAGAACCCTCGTTTAAGCTCCCTGCCATGGCAGGACGTTGCTTTAGCACTAAAAGAAGCAACTTCCGAAGCTTTAACTACGCAAGCAGAATTACAAAAGAAACACAGACATTTACAACAATTAGCATGGAGTGCGATGGCATTAGCTACCTCCTTGACCCGCCAAAATAACATTCCGGTATGTTATGTCAAGCATGAAAATCTGATATAAATTTTAGACCAATTTACAATCGTTTTCTTGGGAAAGAACAAGTATGCCAGTAGATACAACAGGAAGAAAGCTTTGTTTAGATTGGTATACTCAGCACATGTACTACAATACCGATCGAATGTTGAGCAATGGATGTTTTCCATCTTCAGGTTCAGTGGCTGATGTTCTTGTTCAAGACTGTGGCAACAATTGCGTTGATGTTATCGGTCGTGTTCAAGTCGAATACAATATTCCTTTGAAAGCTGCGTATGATGCTTTAGCTAAAAGAATATGGGGAATTTTAGGTGGTGACAGTATGGCATTTACATCGGAATATTTGGATGGAAATGTACATTATATTGATTTTAACGAAATGATATATCAGATTAGATTACTTCAAGTATTGATGAAAAGATGATATACCGAAGAATGGCGGTGTCAGCAAGTGATTCAAGGTATTATGCTGCTCGGGAATTCAAGACGGAGGATCGAGTGATTTTTTTACTTGGAAATTTGGCTCAAGATGAACTTCATCCTAAAAATCATACGTGGAGGCCGAGAAAGTTTTGGTATGTGTACAATTTATGCTTGGAATGAAAGTTCATTTAGGTTTGTTCTTGAGAGAAATGGTTCTGAGCGATGTCGATTGCGTTTTATGTGGTATAATGGTCCTTACGTTGTGCAAGATCAGATTATGGAGTGGAAACATCACTTGGCTCTAACGGAAGAAGAGTATAGCGAGAAGATTGGAGAACTATCTATCAATCAATTTCAAAAGTACCTCAATGATAAATACAGTCAAGATGACCTGAAAATGTTTGCTCTCTAAAAGGTAGATGGTTCTTTGTTGCTAGAGTTGATATTGATGTTTTGGACAGAGTATATTGTCACACTAGAGCCATTGTAAATGTTTGAAAATCCAAAGTCGTTAATATCATTAGTTAATCCATTTTGACTTGAAAAGATGGCTGATAAATGATCAGAGGACTATTATTGATCTTTCAATATCGCAGTTCTTTTACCGAGTATTATTGCAGCACAGAGTACCCGTCCCGACGCTTTTGTTGGGTAATTAAGGCATGGGAACCAAGAGCCAAGCAAGCACCCATAATCATGTACCCGATGATCTCAACAATATTTGATTTACTCCCACGATGTTGAGTTGGTAGATTGTCATGAACTGCTGCTTGGGTTGGTACTGCAACTGTAATTGTTGGCTCATTTTCCGCTGTTGCAAAGTCTGGATTCTTTATTCCTGCTGGAGGGTTATATGTATTGCCAGGCCAACCACGAAAATCTGTAGCCATGAGCCAGTCATAACTATATCCAGGAGTTTGCATCTTTCCAGGTCCTTCACCAGTTGTAATAAAGCCACAGCTATATTTCGCAACGAGTTTCCATGCCAAACTCCACCATTCCGATACAACATTGGAAGCAAACGTATTAAATTGGCTTTGAATAATTTCAAAAGACAATGATCCATTGGCGGCTTTGTCTTGGCTAAGCAGAGATGCATGTAATTCCAATGCCTTGCCTTGGTAAACTAGTACAGTCTCCATCACATCAGCATTAATTTTATTCCATCGAAGCATGCTCCATTGATTGACAAAGTTAAATGGCCACCAAGCTGAATTCATATCAAAGACTGATTGATTTCCAGTAATGTAAGATGCTGGCAATGATTCTTGTGTAGGTGCAAATGGTAAATACACAGAGCCATGAGGACTATCTTGGCAATACCATGCAGTTCCACGCATTGAAGGTGAGACTGCAGTCATGTTTGGAGGTTGAATTTGTAGCACAAATGAAAACATAGTGCGATACATTGCAATAGATCGTTCCCAGCCTCCTGGTACATTAAATGTTGGGCCATCAAATCGAATAGGATTGCCAAAGGGGCCTGCTGCAAGGCCTTTTGTCATATCGTATGGAGTGCCTTCATAATGATCGCGTAAAAGAGTGAAAAGCTCGGTCACATCCACTTTTTTATCCACTGGTGCACTAAACGGATAAGTGTGTTGTTTGGCCTGCCAACCGAGCGTTGAATTTAGCTTCAATGACGGCACGAAATAATCAAAAATTCGCCACAATCGTCGGCCAGAATAAAGTGCCAGAAGGGAATCTGAAAAGCCCTTGATCATTTCAGGGCCATAAGCTGCCGTGAAATCAAATGGTCCTATCATTTTGATTAAGGGGAATGAACTAATGTGTAATTGATTACCGTGTGATGCATTGTACCAACCCATTTCTTCTGCAAACGATACTACGTTCGATGAAGCCATGAAATTTTCAGTGTCATTTAGATCCATATTTCGAATCGCAAATGTATTTGCCACTGCAGTAACATGTCCATCAGGAACTCTTTGAGCAGCCCAAACGGCAGATGCATTTTTTGGTCCAGTGAGTACATGAAAGATCCACATTTCCCCAAATCGATCAGATATTCCCAATGCTTCAGCAGAGTCCGAGTATCCAGGAAACTACAATTACAATTATTACGACAACAAAGCATAATACATACGTTCGGATTACCGCTATCTTCACTGTAAAAGCCATACTTTACGGCCAAATCACCCATCGTTTGAATAGCACATCTTGCACTCTCACACCGTTCCAAAGCAACCTTTGTCAACTCACCAATACCCATCATATTATACCCATAAGGTACATCACTTGGCCACCCGACAGTCTTTGCTGCACATGTACTTTCAGCAATACTTAGTGATACTTCATTCATCATGCCATAATCTTGATCAAAGTATGCAAATGTTTTGTTTACTTGAGGAATATATCCCAAAGGTTTCATCACATCATGATCAGGTGTAGGCATATATAACTTGCCTCGTTGTTTTGATACGATCCGTGGATATCCTCCATAAACATTAAATACTTCTCGCAATGTACCAGGTTCAAATTCCATTGCTGGTACACGAATCAATCGAACATCCGCAGTGCCACCGCCTGCATCATCCGTGTGTGCAAGCAAAGAAGATCCATCCACAGAAGCTCCATGCGTAATTCCAATCACAGTACAAGCTGAAGTAAACGATGGACACACGGCACCAGCGGCAAAAATCACTTGCGTCCACCGCATCAAATTCTAAAATGGCGCCAAACTTCAACTCTCTCGATCTTTTATTTTATTTAACAATTTAATTATACATACAAAAATCAAGTATAGTGTTTTCAACGACTAAAATAAATATATAATTATCAAATATAACTTTAACAATGTATACTTACTTGCATAATATAATTTAGTTTTATAAAACCAATATACTTGTATATTTCATTGTTTAGCTAATAATTGCATACAAAAAAGTTGTTTAGAAGACCTCTGTGAATTAATATATGGGTACAATTGTTAGATCATATTTTGTATGACGAAGGTTCAAATAGAAAGGACCATAAAAATATATCTTCACTTCAACTTGACATTAGATGATGAAAATAATCAAAAGAAAATGATCAATGGTTTAGACTAACGTGTATTTGAATGTATTACAATTCGGTAGTTGGAGCCTTCTTTTTCTCTTCTTCTTCACTTCGTTCTACTTTTTTTTCTACATGATTGGTATTGGTATCAATCCCATTCGAAGCAAGTCGTTTTCGGAATGAATCTGATGTCCCCAAGCTGCCAGAACGTACACCAAAAGCAACAGTACTCAAGACTGCAATTGTAGTTGCTTTTAACTTGCGTCGTGCATTAAATTGTCGTAATTCTTTCAGTGCATTGTCCAATTGAACAGATCCAACCTCACCACCAGCTATCCATGAATGATGCAATAATGCATCTGCTGTAGGACGATGTTTTGGGTCTTTTGTCAGCATTTGACGAATTACATCTTTAGCAGACTCGGAAATATCATCCCAATATGGTTCATGAAAATGGAATGCGCCTTCTTTGATTTGAGCAAATAGTCTCGGTCGATTATCATCATGGAATGGTGGATAACCGCATAATAGGATGTATGTGATGACTCCAATGCTCCAAATATCAACTCCAGCACCGTACGGTTTGCCCATGAGCACTTCAGGAGCAACATAACCAGGAGTTCCACACGCAGTCACAAGACCTTCGCTATCAACAGTAATACGTTTAGCAAATCCAAAATCTGCTAATTTAAACGAGGTATGATCATCTCGATTTACAAGCAATATATTTTCAGGCTAATATGACCATTTAAGTTGACAATAAGATATGAGTTTTGCACCTTGAGATCACGATGGACAACATTGTTGGTATGACAATATGCAGTAACTTCAAGTAAACTCTTGACCACATCACGAGCTTCTCGTTCTGTATAGCATGTTTTCTCAACGATTCGATCAAACAATTCACCGCCTTCGACGAACTCAGTGATGAGTACAAAAAATTCTGCCTCTGCAAACACTTGATGCAATTTAATGATATTGCGATGATTCATCTACGCATGCATTAGTGTAATGCACTTCAAGAAGAGATATTTACTTGCTTTAGCACAGATACTTCAACGAGCAATGCTTTGACATCGTCCAGACTTAAATTATTGCGGCGAATACATTTGGCTGCATATTTGACCCGCGTTGTCTTTTCAATAGCCACGCGAACGATCGAGTACGAACCACGACCGATTATACGTCCAAGCTCGTAGTAATCCTTGGCATCACCTGCATCAAAGATAGGAGACGATGCAATCAGAGATACGATCGCCGCGGTCTTGGCGTCGGCCAGCACAGACTTCATCCTACCAATCGCTTCTAATGACGCCATCCGGATACTATACGATCCCCGCAATAATTCATTCATCTAGTACGATTGTCTTGCAAACTAATATCGTTTAGTTGGATAATTTAGTCAAGTAGACAGAAAACATATATCTTTTTTGATTTGAAAGTTTGATTTGATAGACTTGAGTATTCTTATTTAATGGATGATTTCATTGATGCTAAATTATGTTGCAAATAGACACTTTTAGTTATCAAGTTATGACGCTATTAGTTTAAATATTCTTCGACTAATGCTTTGTTGATGGTTTAGTGGCTTTTTGTGTATGCTTTTCAAAACATTAGTGTACTATTGTATTGTTGAGCTTAACTCGTTCAGTTGTATGCTCTATAAACAAAGAGCTGAGTAATGCATAGCTCTTTTTGGTGTTTAGAATGTACTGGAGATATGTTGTGTTGTACAAGTAAAGTTATGAAATTGGATTACGAAATTGAATTTTTGAATTCGTGAGCTTGTATAGATAAGTTTTGAAATAGGAATTGACTGAATTATAAGTTTTGTGGCTATTTTACATTAAAAAGTTTATGTGATTGTCGACTTGGTTTTGGGATCTAATTGAAAAGATTCACAATTTGCAGCTGCTTGTACGACGTAGTAGTAGGTAGATAAATATATTTGGTAATTCATTATGTGCAGACACTTTATATCTTGTCGTAATGCTTTTGCTTTAATGTCGGATGTATTCTTTCACGTCGTAAAGCAAACATTCATAGTTGTATGACACCTAGTTTGTTTGGATGAAATATGTAGAATGAAGAAACGTAAAATGGTTGTTAATAAATTAATCCAAACTTAAAGCACTCATTTTTTCTTGAATGTTTGGTTCGGCTGACTCAATAAATGTTTGAATGTAGTTTGGTAGATTCTTTTCGTCAGAAAAAAGATCAAACTGATCAAACTCTTCTTCCCATGTGAGAGTTTTGTTGTTTACGACGTATGGACCATTAAACATCACAAGCCTCACACGAGTTTGATTTGGTCCTTGTCTTTCGACTACAGCCCTAGCAATTGAATTAGCCAAGTTATTATACATTTATTTTACCATAATAATGAAGGGGTCCATCGTTTATTTGGAGCATGAAGTTCATCATTGGCAAAGTTGCCAAGGACTAATACAATACGATCTGTCGACCGAAATTCTCGAGCTACAAAATATACTGATTCTCCAGGGGAATTAACCATTCTTCTGTAAAGCATATCGGGATCTATAGATGCTGTGATCTATAATATATTAGTGAGATAAAGTTAACTTAGTGATACCTCTGGATCTAAAAACTCCGAGTAAAATGGCAATGTTTCTCCTCTTAGAATTGACCAAAGCCGAGGTTTAAGAGCACTAAATGTGTCTTCAAGAGATCGGTTGTAGTTAATTTGGATTCGGCTCAATACATCATACAAACCATCGCTGCAATCTCGAACCAGTGTATAAGTATCATTGCCCACTGCAGGAAACATGGCATAATTGAGCATAAGATCAGTATTGTGGTACAAATGTTGAGAAAGCCAATCCATTCCAAGTCTTCTAGCTGTAGCATCGGCGGCTAAAGTAGCATTTAAAAATGCAAATGGTCGATTTGGTGACTACACGTTCATTAACATTAATTCCTGTCAGTTTTCTTACAGGCACATTTGATCGACACGTTAACGTAGATGCTAAAGCAAGTGCACTATTCATCGTTTGTTGCATTTCTCG
Source organism: Thraustotheca clavata (assembly GCA_002081575.1). NCBI lineage: Eukaryota > Oomycota > Saprolegniomycetes > Saprolegniales > Achlyaceae > Thraustotheca > Thraustotheca clavata. The sequence goes on along the minus strand of JNBS01001968.1, from coordinate 13,625 downwards.
GTGTTGTATTTGTAAGTCTTCCAATGTAGCTTTTGATTCATTTTCAGCTTCTAATAGTGCCAATGCAATATCTCGCCATGATAACGCAGTCATATTGTTTTCCAATAAATTTTGGAGGTGCCGAACTTGGTTTTCAAGCAAATCTCGTTCAGATATATACCGAGCTTTGTGTCTTCGCTGTTTTAAGCGATTGCGAAGGCGCATGTGCTCCTTTTTGCTGTCGGCCATCGCGTCTATTTTGAATGTGTCACGTCTCAAAATGTCACGCTCAGCATAACAGTGGACCAGGAAAAGCTTCAAAAGTTCCCTTGGTTATCTCAACATTTCAAAGATCAATTGCGCATTTAGTTTCTCTTAAATATCAACGATATTTATGCTACATTTAATGCTGGCACATAAACCTGCAAAAAATACCAGTCTCTGCATGCCCATTGTGTGTTGATTTCATTGCGTACGCATGATTAATGCTTCCAATGTTGTTGACAAAGCATATTACGATAACACAGTGAGTAAAAATTAAGGTGATGATAATAGTATCAGTACAACACTATATCCGTGTGAATAAGTCTATATCATTTCTCAAAGTAATCTTAAAACTGGCAATTTCATTGTAAAAATTTTACTTTGGAGACAATTTGCAAATTTTGTGTATTTCATAGTGCTGAAAGGGATTAGAATGTTGGATTTAGAGTATCAAACTGCTGAGTTGTTATATAAAAATTTGCTTTCTATTCTGGTTAAAAGTTTCACTGCTTGTTATGTTTAACCCAAACTCATGTACTCAAACGTAATGTGGGGCTTATTGGCTTAGTATTGAAACTATCAATTATTTAGAGCTCAGCTTGCTTCAAATGTACTTAATGGTCAGTTAGGCTCTAAACCAAATTCTGAGGATATGATTTTTACTATGGTAGCTATATCACTGAAGGATTTCCAAGGGCTGCCTACCACTAAAGCTATTCTTTGAAAACTTTACCAAGCTTAACACAACCACTTTGGCTTTGTGTCTGCGTAAATATAATGAACGGACACTACCTATTAGCGCAATTCACAAAGATCATGAAGCAAAAACTCGAGTATTAAAGCAACTCATGATCATTCGTGAAATGGTGCCAGAGGATGAATGTTTAGAAAGTGTGTTAATATTACCTGGTGTTGGGATTTATGGAATGTCCATGATTGAATTGCTGTGTTCGTTAGCTGCAATAAATCATCCATACAGCAAATAGTTTGACTGAGAAGAATCATAAGGTACTTGTGATGAACAATACTATATAGGGCGATGGCATCACAGTGGCAAATGTCTATATATCCCGGTACGTCCAATGCGCTGGAGTCAAGCAAAAACTTTTGCGAACGTGTTAGTCACCTCAGACTACTTCCCTCAAAGTTAAATAGTGGTTGATGCATGTATAAAGTTGAATAATTTTACTCCTTCAATTTGGTGAATTGAGTTTGATTGATGCCGATTAACTATCTGACATCGGCAGGTGATGCTAAAGATCTGTTCGGGCTGTGATTCCTCTAGATTTAAAAATTCTTTCTGAAGTGATGTTTTTAGATAATATTGGTCTTTTCTAGTTTTCACATAATACGAATGAGAGAATTGCAGTGGTGATTTTGGTGAGATGTCTGGTTTAAATATTTGGTCTTTGTTTTGTATCAAAGTTCAAGCTCATAATATTGGTCACAGTAAATTTCACCCATCCCTAAAGTTATTTACAAATGCCTTTACAAAATTTGCAAATACAATAACAACTAATGGAAAGGTCTGAATCAAGAAGTGTCTACAGTATAGCAAAGCAAATCTATTTTCGCCAAAGTATATTTGACACACTAATGAGAAGTCAACTCGATTTGTTTCTCAATTTTACTCTTTATCTTCGATGTCAATAATTCGTAGGCTTAAACAATGCATTCATTTGTGACTCACAAGAATAGCAATCTGTGTATTTGCTTTGAGAGTAAATTTTATTGCTACAAATATGATTAGTGCTACTTATCAGATAAGAAAGTACCAATCATGCTCCATCGTGTTCATTGAATTTGGTAGTGATTTATGCAATCAAAACTTTTGGAGTCGGTAATTACTCTAACTCTGACATTAAAATGGTAAAGATGAATTCATATATTGTTGTAATATCCTTTAGCTACCAAGATTAATTAATTTGGTACTGACTTTCAAGTTCATTTCAATTCTATGGATCGTTGATTTTGTTTAAGAATAGTTTAGAAACCAAATTCCATGTAATTCAGTTTCCAATTTCTTCTTAAAGTACATTGGTTTGATGGGTGTCAAAGTACATGTAGCATCAGTTGGGCCTGGCTAAGAGGGTATCAACTTTTAAATGTTGGGTTCGTTGGGAAATTTTTCCATTTGTAGTAAGTATGATAATGTTTGTAAACCTTATTTCCATGATACTAGCTTATTACTTTGACATGTTATGTTAAGTTAGTTTTAGCCCATGAAAGCGTAAATCATCGAAGAGGTTCCATAAATTACATCACCCAACATGCCACAGTATGATGACTTTACGGAATTCAACACAACTACTTTAAAATTCAACCAAGAAAACTACAATGGGCTAACACTACCTGCAAAATCAATTTATTTTGAATATCGTCAACACAAAGTCCAAGTAATCAGGCAATTGCTGACAGTCGTAGAAGATGTACCATTAGATAAATCCAAAGAAAAGGTGCTACTGGGGTTGCCTGGCGTTGGATTTTATAGATAGATATTTTGTGCTCATTTGCTGCACATAACCATTCAGGGAAGGATCTAGTTGAGTGGAACTATACAGGAACTTGTTCACAACAATTTTATTTTGGTTCGATGATGACAATGCAATGCATTGGGCTAACTATTGGTGATAATATTGATTTTGGCCACGACCCCCACGTTATCACTCTTACTTATACCGTCACGAGGTACCCTAGTGCTTTCTTGGGAAATGTAAAATTCTTTTATCGATTTGCTTACACCCTCATTGTAATATGCCTTTTGTGGAAAAAGTATTACAAGCAGTGTTTTGCTCTGAAGACAACACTAACAAAATACAGCCATCAATCAAGTGAAGATAATGGTGTGTGGAGCTATTCTAATGTGATTGGAGATCCAACTGTAATGATCTTAACACACCCATTCGTTAACTTGATATTTGTGATTGATATATTGACCAGCTTTACTAACAATACTTTGGCAGTCTTGCGTGCATCGCAGAATCAAGGCATTGCTGCTATGTTGAGAGGACTTTTATATTTATCTCGTATTGTACGGCGAATAATTTTAAAAATGCTCAATAATTGCTTAGGTTTGGTTTCCCTACTTCTTTCTTTCACTTATATCACTGACCTTTGAAAAAGCTAAAGAAGGATATTTTTTTGCAGATATTGATCCTACAATCATTGTTTTTACTACAATGATTTTAGCTGGAGCATTGTCTTTTTGTTCTGTCAAAGTTTCTGCTATCTTTGACTTATTTCAAAAAGCTCAGTTGTGTCTTGTCCCACAAAATTTACAATCTCAGCGTCAAGAAAATTTACTTCCAACTACAATATATATGGTGGTGACTTCATTTTTACCACTTCTATATGGATTTCTTGTACCTGTTGTACGGCGTCACAGGTTTAAATCGTTATCTCATGCGAATCGACCTGGCTCGTTTTACGCAAGATTTTCTTACAACCCTTTAAAATCCCGAATTATTATGTTTGTTCTCCAGCGGTGTTTTTATTCATGTACAGATTGTGAAAAGCTTGGCGGATCATTGCCAGCATTATTCGACAAGAACCCAATCTATAAACGTTCTCCTTCCATTAACTTTTGTGGTACAGATTGTTTTGTATTATGCTACCGTAATAATATACTCCAATCCCGAATCCGTTTGAGTCTACTAGAAACTTTGGATAGAAATTTGGATGATCCCTCCACATTTATTATTGATAGTGATACAACTTCACCTTACAATTTCAATGTATTGGTATCAAAAGTGGAAGAAACGAAAAGAGCTGCGAAATATCAAATAATTCATTCACAAATACCTAGTCTTTGGTGCATGTAAAAAACATACAATTGTGAGATGCATTAACCTTTCAGCCATTTTTTGTAAAAGTTATCCAACGTGCCTACTAAATTATGCACTGCAAATGAATCAAAATATTTGCGAATCTGCTTCAAGAGACAAACTTGCTGACTTTGCTGTACTGATGACGTTTAAGACCGATTTTGGTATCAACTTGACATGGATGTAATATGTTACATGATTACATCTCCTATTTCTACAGTCAGCACAATCTATTCATTATGTCAAAAAGAAATGCATTTAGCAGCCAACACTCTACTTATATTCCAACAAGTACTGACTTTAAATGTTCAAGCCATATATTCAAACTAAAATACCAACAAACCAAAGTATAGTTTAAAATATTGCAAAATTCTCCAACCCAAACTCATCTTACGCTGTATTTAATGGTGGTAATGCTGATAACTACTGAATCTTCTCCAAGAATCTAGAGTTGTTGTCTTGAGTGGAAACACAAACTGTCCACTTAATAGCGTAGCCAAAACATACGTCTACTTCAAGTGAAGGTTCTGTGTCATAGTTCAGATCCCCATACGTGTGATTGTCTCATGAATCACAACGTGATGATTGTCAAGTGGTTCTATTGGTGGTTTACCACTTCGTCATCAGCGTTTAAATGGTTTAACATCTGATGGCAGTGCTTATCACCATGTTGTCTCCAACTATATATTACGAACTATTGGTTTTCAGCAATCGCGAGGGTAGCTCCAAGCATTAAAACTATAGGAAAATGCCTTGAATTACTCGATAATTTAAAAAAGTAGGTAAAATAAAAGTTGTCATTGAAAAAACCCATTCAAATTTTGTTTAAACACAGTGTTAACCCAAGTTGAATTTTGAATTTTGTTATCTTTTGTGTCACATGTATCTCATGTCAAGTCAACAATACACCATATTTGACATCTCTTCAGTCTAAGAGATCATAATTTAACTTTCTACTTATGGCTCCTTTTAGAGTAACAACACCACCACAAAGTCCACCAATATTGGACTACAATCAATGCACCGATGTCGACACTGATGGCTGCGAGTACCAAACGGACTTACAAACCTTGGACATCAGTGAGTCTGACAAACAAATTGATGAAGAACCTACTGCATTGGCACCTGGGACTCCTGTTCATGTATTCTCTAAATTAGCCATTTTGCTCTACCTGCAATCTACTGTCGTGACTTTCATGCAAAACATATTGCCACCTTTAAAAGTCTACATCTTTACAGCTTACCTCCAGGGTTCACCCACCAGCATTGTTCAGCTTACAGCCCTTGAAAATATTGCATGGACTACTCGTGTCTTTTTTGCCTTACTATCTGATTTCCTACCTGTTTTTGGCTACCGTCGGAAATTTTGGATGTGTCTGGGTTGGGTCATTTGTTGTATTGGTATTTTGATTATGGCTGTATCGTCATTCGGTACACCATTTTGTGATCCAAAAGTCTATCCTACATGTTGGAATCCTAAAGCAAATACTACTTTAAAGGCTTATGATTTTGATGCCCCCAACCGAGTCGCCTGGTATCGTATTCCAATATTCGTTGCTACTCTTGGAGTTGTCATGGTAGCTGCTAGTGTTGATGGGCTTATGGTTGAATACGCTCAACGAGAACCATTTAATTCACGAGGACAAATTCAAACAATTGTGTATGCTCTCACTGGTACTGGAGGCTTAATGGCACGTTTCTTTAATCAATTCTTTCTGAATGGAGCAAGATACGGCGGCAACTATGATTTCTCTGTTGGACCGAATGTGCCTTACTGGGCAAGTTTGGGAATGGGTTTGGGAGCATTGATTGCTGTAGTTGTAATGAATCAAGACACCAAGACAACAATCAAACCTTTTAATGAATGGGCACGAGGTCTAATTCTCTTGCTACAAAACCGAGCAGTGTACCAACTTCTTGCATTCCGCTATCTATTTAACTTATTTTCTACTGTGACCGGTGCAACAATAATCACTTGGGTTACCAACCTTGACATGGGCTGGATCAATATTACTCCACGTATGCTCTTTGTACCAGCCACTTACCATTTTGGACGCTATGGTTTGAGTTGGAATTGGCGTCGTGTTGTTGGAACAGCTACTATTTGTAATATTGTGCTGATGGCTATGGTAACTTTCTTTGTTATCTATGATGTATCACGAAATGCTTGGGTTTATACTGCTTTGATTCTTCTTACTGGTATCCCTGTTGCAGTCAACAATTTGGTGACAGGCTTGGCTATGGTTGAAATGACTCAATTTGGGTATGAAGCAATTTGTGCTGGTCTTTGGGCAACAATTCGTGATTTAAATGTTCCTGTCGCTGCCAAGATTCGTACTTGGATATTGGATGATTTCCCCGTCAACATGAAGCTCAACAATGACTCATATACACAAAATCAAGTTGCGTACACACATATTATTGCATTTTCAATTCAGCTTGCTGGGCTTGTATGGCTAGTCTTGCTTCCAACGCAAAAGACTCCAGTTGCATTAATGAAGCAACATGGATATTCTGTCATTGCAGGCACACTAGTTATTATTGGCTACGTGGCTCTTGTTGCTTTCATGTGGCAACAAAGTTTAGAGAAATATTAATATGATTGATATATATTATTTTTACATTGATTATTCAACTTCAGGATTTCAGATCATGAATGAAAATTTAATTCTCATACGAGTAATAACTTTCATACACTACTTACCTATAATGTAAGAACAATATTTCAAATGTCCAAGTTCCTTCATTAGATTCAGCTTAAAGTCACAGGAAATTTACCACATTTATGTTTCTATCAATCAACTAAATTTCACATCAAACGAGTTACTTTTATTGAGATACTGTGAGTATAGTTTAGTACAGTCTACACAACTTTTACTGATGTTTTCACTCCGACCTTCCTGTGTAAACATGATCTCAATCCGGTTGTATACCTCTGATATTTGACAGAATAATCACCTTTTAATGCAAATAACGTGACAAATTGATTAGAAAGTGTTGTTCATGCAATTGTTGCACAGTCAGAATTGATTTCCATTGCATCATCTTTTGATTAACTAATCCATATGGCGTTTAAACGCATAGTAGTATTCAATCAAACTCACTTTGTTCACAGCAATCCTCAGCTATTCCCCTCATTATTTAACTTTAAAAATAAAAACGATTCATCTTAGACTAGTTTATTTCAACTTCGCGCATTGTTTGTCTTTCAATGATTCTAAACCTCACGTGACACGATAAGGTTAAAGTAGGTTAAAGACTATATCCGACATTGAAAAAATTGTTCAAAATTTGTCTCGTATTTTGGACAGCTTATGAAATCGCGAGTTAGGTAGAAATCAATTCCTAATGAATGCTAAGTACATGTTCATTATTCAATTTTCCATTAACTTAATATGTCAACATTTATTGTAAGCACACCACAAACTCCACGCACTCCACCAATTCTGGAAGACAGTAATGTCGACTACCACACCGAAATAAGTATTTCGGATGTCGATCAAGTATTTGATGAAATTGAACTGTCCACCCTTGCTCCTGGAGAACCTGTTGATGTTCAGTCCCCACCGGCTAAAGCATTGTATATTCAATCGATGGTATCTGTTTTTATGCAAAACCTCTTACCTCCACTCAACTTGTATTTATTCTCCAACTACCTACACACTTCCCAAGGATACTTGCAACTTACAGCACTAACTAATCTTGCTTGGACCTTTCGTGTGCTCTTTGCAGTACTTTCCGATGTTTTACCTGTATTTGGCTGCCGACGAAAGTTTTGGCTCATTTTGGGTTGGTTTATTACTTTAGTCAGTATTGCGGCAATGGCATTCTCATCTCTTGGTAACCCTTATTGTGATCCTGAAATTCACCCACTTTGCTGGAGCTCTAAAGCTAACTCTACTTCTGGTGAGTACGACTTAAATGCCCCGAGTCGAGCAGGCTATTTCCGTGCCCCAACTTTCTTTGCTACTCTCGGTGTTGTCATGGTGACAGCTTCAGTTGATGGGATCATGGTTGAATACGCTCAACGTGAACCATTTATTACACGTGGTCAGATTCAAGTAATGATCGGTGCTATTGCTGGTTCTGGTGGCTTGATTGCTCGTTTCTTTATTCAATTCTTTTTGAATGCCAAACGATATGGTGGCAACTACTCGTGGTCTGCTGGACCCAATGTCCCTTACTATCTCAGTCTTTTTATGGCCTTGGTTGGTTTGGTTGGTGCCATTGTACTTGTGAAAGGAACCCGCCGTGTATTAGATAAACAATCATCACAAGAACTTGATGCCGTGAACGCCTCAACATCATGGGCTAATGGATTGTGGAAGCTATTGCAAAACCGGGCCATCTATCAGCTTCTCGCTTTTCGCGTTCTATTCAATTTATTTTCAACCATCACAGGCACTCCAATTGTATCGTGGGTCAAAAACCTTGATATGGGATGGTACAACATCACACCTCGTGTACTCATTGTGTCTGCTACTCTTTACTTTGGTAAAGTTGGTTTGCATTGGAACTGGCGACGATCCCTTGCTGTTGGAACCATTGGAAATCTTTTTTTGATGGTGTTGATTACATTTTTTGTCATCTATGATGTTTCTCGCAATGCCTATGTATACTCAATTCTACTTGTGCTTACGGGAGTTCCGCTTGCTCTCATCAACTTAGTTACAGGATTTGTCATGGTAGAAATGGCAACTGTTGGCTACGAAGCTGTGGTTGCTGCTCTTTGGGCCAGTATCAAAGACCTAAATGTACCTATTGCAACCCGAATCCACAATGATTTAATGAATGCTTTTCCTGTAAGCCTTTTGGAAAAGAATGGTATGCACACCCAAAACCAAGTGGGCTATACTCACATCATTGCTTTTTCTATTCAACTCCTTGGTTTGATTTGGATTGTATTGCTTCCATCTCAAAAAACACCAGTTGCCATGATGAAAGAACAAAATAAATCACTTATTGGTGGCGTTCTGGTTGCTGTTGGATTTATTGCAATGTTCACATTTTCTTGGGAAGAAAACTTACATAATTATTTTCTCTAAGATATAGAAATTAACTTAAACTTATTCAACTACATATCTTTTAAATGACCATGTCTTATCCTCCGTGACACGAGATTCATCTATAGCCTACGTTGGTTGGATTAGCTATAGCTAATACAGAGTGATGATGTGGTATAAGTATGACTATTAATTTATCCCCAGTAACCTGTAGGTACAGTAATAGACTTATGAATATTTGCGGTATTACTAAGATGGCTAAGATGGCGTGGTATAGGTATGACTGTACATTTAGCCTCAGTAATTTGTTGGTGTAAGCAAAAAGATAGTTTTTTAAAGCAACTCATTAAAGCCATATCTCATTTACAAACAATTCAACGCCTGGTAATCACATAGAAGTTTATGATTCATGTCTAATCCAGTTGAACTATTGTTTTTCAATGCAATCATCATCCCAGATACATTCATATGAGACGTTAGCATTTTACCAACAGAGTGCTCCATTTTTATGTTATGCGCTCAAGTTTGTCGATGACGGGCACCCATCAGATTATAATTGATTAAATCGATTACGTAGTCGGGCTTGGTTCGTGAGCATAGTGCATCCCCCGTGGTTCATGAACAATGTTTGCAACTTCGTGATCAAAAATGTCATCTTTTACTAACTACACAACTTGTAAAATCTCTATAGCTTTTATAAATTTTTACTTTAAAGAGATAAACTAAAATCTAAAGAAGCAAGCTGCAAAGTTGTCTCAATTGACAACGTAAAACGAGTGAGAGCAATCATCATGTAGCAATTGTCCTTGAATGCCCCTTTCTTTTTCAGCTTCAAATACGTTTCTATCACACTAAATGCTTGAGACGTGAATTTGTTGTCACATTTGGCCCAAAGTCGTGTCAACACGCATGGATTACCATGGAATACGAAATGTTCAATTTACAATTTACCATGGCATCAAAGGATCCAACAGAATTCGACCCAAACAAAGGTGGAGATTATTATGGTGACTCTACCACAATTCAAGTAAATGGTTCTACTGACGATGAAGAAACTCAATCCACTGCATTAGCTCCTGGTGAACGAATCTCTATCTTTTCAAAACAAGCTTTGATCTTGTACTTTCAATCTATTGTGTCAACTTTCATGCAAAACTTGCTTCCTCCACTGAAGATATATGTTTTCTTTGCTTATTTACATAGCTCAACACTAAACTATCAACAACTCGGGTATTTGGAAAATTTGGCATGGACAACTCGTGTCTGTTTTGCTCTCTTATCTGATTTTCTTCCCGTTTTCGGCTACCGCCGAAAATTTTGGTTATCGCTTGGTTGGGTAATAACCTGTGTCAGCCTTGCGTGTATGGCATTTTCCGAGTTTGGTTCACCTTTTTGTGACCCCCAAGACTACCCTCAATGCTGGAACCCCAAAGGCAATACTACACTCAAGGCCTATGATTTTGCAGCTCCTAGTCGAGTTGAATGGTACCGAACCCCAACTTTCTTTGCTACACTTGGTGTAGTCATTGTAGCTGCTAATATCGATGGCATTATGGTTGAATACGCACAAAAAGAACCCATCAACGAACGTGGTCAAATCCAAGCAGTGGTGTATGCTCTTACTGGTACTGGTGGATTAGCAGCTCGATTTTTCATTCAATTGATGTTAAACGGTAAACGATATGGCGGCACATACGACTGGTCTGTTGGAGCAAGTGTACCCTACATTATAAGTTTTAGCTTTGGTATCATTGCTTTAGCTGTTGCAGTATTTTTATTGAAAGACGTCCCACGTGATTTTGTTCCATTGGAACAATGGTGCAATGGACTTTGGAAATTGCTCCAAAACCGAGCCGTCTTTCAACTTCTCGCCTTTCGATTCCTTTACTACTTATTCAATAATGTGTATGGCAATGCTCTCATCGCATTTGGATTACCTATGATTCGATGGGTAAATAATTTGGATATGGGATGGATCAACATCACACCACGATTGCTTTTTGTCCCAGCCACTGTGTTTATTGGACGTAGTGGTTTACAATGGAATTGGCGTATCGTGCTAACTTCAGTGACCTTTGCAAACATTTTCGTCACATCATTCGCTACCTTTTTTGTAATTTACGATATCTGTCGTAATGCGTGGTTTTACACAGCACTTATTATTCTTACGGGTATTTTTGCTGCCATCAATTACCTTGTGCAAGGTTTAATGATGGTTGAACTCGCAGGTTTCGGCTACGAAGCAGTAATTGCTGCATTGTGGGCTACACTAAAGGACCTTAATGTTCCAATTGCGAATAAATGGCACACCTATATCACGGACCAGTTCCCAGTCAAGAGCATGCTACTTATTGACGATGACCACACAAGAAAGCAAGTTTCGTACACACACATCATTTCTTTCTCCATTCAAATATTTGGTTTGATTTGGTTTTTGCTGGTACCAACGCAAAAGCTGTCGATGCAAGCACTCAAAAGTTTGGCGCCATCAGCCATCGGTGGTGTCTTTGTAGTTGCTGGTTATATTGCACTACTCGTGTTTGCAATTCAGCAAAACACTGAAAACTACAATCCCTAAGTTACTTGAGAGCTATTGCTATGTAAATATATTTTCTTTTGCACTCACACAAATGTGTACATTCTTTATTTACAAATTGAGGTTTTAGGCACAAAATAGAAGTCTCATGCAAAGTTTTAGTCATTCATACATTTATGCATAAATAAATTTTGAATCAACAAATGAGTGATACTATTTAATTTAATTGTAGAATACCTCAATTCCAAATTATTTCCCGATTACCACACTTAATGTTAAGTATCTCCCATTACCGACACTTTGATGATGCCAAGTACAAAACGTGTGAGGTGGTATATATCCTATTTTGTGCTACTTTATCTATTTTAGTGAAAAGTCATAATCCTTGATTGAAGATTTTTTAGCTGAAGCCTGCTAATAGGGGCATTTACAAATTTACCAAGCAATGAAAGAATTGGAAAGCCCTTGCACAGATAACTTGGAGTTTACATCCTACGATTGTGGCGAGGATCAACCGCTAGGTTCTGGTGATCCAGTCCCGGTTTTTTCCAGGACAGCTTTTGAATTTTACGTACAAAATATGACCTCGATGTTTCTACAAAACGTATTTCCTGTGCTTAACACTGCCCTCCTGGGTTCATATCTGCATGCTTCTCCAAATCAAGTAATTTGTCTTGAAAATTTTGCTTGGACTTTGCGTTTGTTATTTGGAATTTGTTCTGACGTTATCCCTGTCTTTGGCTACCGTCGAAAATTTTGGTTAGTCTTTGGCTGGCTTCTCACGGCAGTTAATCTTGGCATCTTGAGTTTTCATTCAATTGGGGCGCCATTTTGTGATCCCAAGCAATATCCATTGTGTCGATCACCAAATGCTAAAGTCCCTCATGAAGCATTTAACTTTGATGCACCGAATCAAGTGAATTTCTTTCGAGGTCCATCTTTCCTTGCAGTTCTTGGAGTTGTCATAGTAACATCTTCGTTAGATGGGGTGCTTATCGAATATGCACAAAGAGAGCCACGTAGCTATCGAGGACTCTTTCAAACAGCAGCTGCACTTGCTATGGGTATTGGTGCGCTATTAGCCAGGTTGTTTAACCAATGTTTTATCAACGGCAAACGCTATGGTGGATTTTACAACTGGTCTGTTGGCCCTAATGTTGCTTATATCGTTGGATTTGTTCCAACACTTATTGCCTTATTTACTGCAGCATTCTCATTTCAAGACTCTAACAAATTTGTGACTACACAAAAAGAGTGGTGGCTCAAGGTCTGGGAGCAGCTTCAAAAAAGATGTACTTATCAACTATTGGCATTTCGTTGGATATTTACTTTATTTTCAATGGCCATTGGAATATCTGTGTTGCCATGGGTGAAGAATCTTGATATGGGGTGGATAAATGTAACACCTCGAGTGTTGTACGCTCCAGGAATGATATTAACTTTTGTTTTATCTCGAAGTGTAAGCTGGAGATATTCGTTGACTATAGCTACTGTTGGATACGTTTTTCTCGTAGCTTTCCCGACACTCTTTGTCGTTTGGGACGTTTGTCGTAATCCTTGGTTTTTTAGTATCTTTTTGAGTTGTGCCAGTATATTTTCATCGACGCTATACCTTGTTCCAGAATGGATTCTTGTGGAAATGACAACACCGGGTATGGAAGGAACTTTGTCAGCACTTTGGAACTCGGCGAAAGATGTTAACACTCCAATTGCAACTCAGTGGCACAAATTGATGGTAAATACCTTCAGCGTAAATTTAGCACTAAAGAACCATATTCACACACAAAACCAAGTGGGATCTTCACAGATTATATGTCTTGCATTGCAACTAATAAGCGTGGTGTTACTGGTACTGGTTCCATCACAAAAAATTCCACTTGCAATTTTAAAAAATGAAGGTGGTCTCTCAAAGCTTGGCGGTATATCAGTTATTCTTGTGTATGTGGGACTTATCATCTTTGCCTGGCAACAAAATTTCCATGACTACTAATCACTTTAAATTTTCGAAGCGAAAAATAA
>JNBS01001967.1:0-15297 GCA_002081575.1 Thraustotheca clavata | reverse complement strand
ATGGAAAAAATTAGGCACAAAAGAGCCTTTTGTTCCACAATATATCAAAGGCGATTTAGATTCTGTTCGTCATGAAGTATCTGATTTCTTTGCATCTCGGGGTTCAGTTGTTATTAAAGACTTGGATCAAGATTCTAATGATTTGGACAAGTGTATGGCATTGTTGGAAACTTTACAATCTCAAATGGATACTGGCAAAGGTGAAAAACTTAATGTACTTGTACTTGGTGCAATGGGTGGACGATTTGACCAAGAAATGCAAAATATCAATGCACTTTATCGATGGTATCTATTCCAAGTACTTGTAGATTTCTATACAATATTTTTAGGTCCAAAGTATTTGCACGAATGACATTATATTCTGATTGTACTTCAGCTATGCTTCTTTGGCCTGGAAAACATTCCATTCGACCAAATTTCGACATTGAAACACGAACTTGTGGTTTAATTCCCATTGGTACTTTATCTACATCACACTTTAAAAAAATGGATGAAATAGGTGGAACATGCAATGAATTAACAACAGAAGGACTCAAATGGAATTTATCCAAGTTTTCAACAGCATTTGGAGGTCTAGTCAGTAGTTCCAACCATTGTCTCGCCAACGAAATTCTCGTTGAAAACTCAGATCCATTAATCTGGACAACTGAGCTGAAAACCACTAATTAGTCTACTCCATTGTACCATTAATGCATTGATTACCTTTCCTCCACACCTTTGCCACAATATCCATCGAATCAACCTTATCATCAATATCAGTCATCAAGGCAATAAAATTCAATTTCCATATCTAAAATCTTCAATTTCACAATATGTATGATCACACCCTGTGTACACCACCACACCATATTCAACCATCTCTATACAATTGTCATTTTCATGATTGATGTTCAAAATATAATCACACCAAGTTTACACCACCACAACATACTCAAATTTCTCTAAATTGCCAAATCCAATTGCCATCTTCTTGGTTCATTTTCTATTGTCATTTTCGTGGTTCATAAAATCATGATACGATTAGACACTTGACAAGCTTACGAAACATGTCATATCGCTTACGAAACACAAGCCAACTTGACCAAAACACATTAAATTCATTATATTATTATTCGCATGTTTACTTGACTTTTCTATGTTTTTTTAATTAAAATACACTTGAATATAATTCTATCAATAGAATTTTTGAAAACCAAAGATATTTTGAAATTTGATAGATGGTCCGCTTGACTAAACGATCGTTCTCTAGTGCCGCTGGGTACGTCCAGCAAACGGTGATTCCTACGTACCATTTCCAAAAGAGTCTTATGCGTTTGCCCGTACCAAAGCTTGATGATACGTTGAATCGTTATTTGTTAGCTGTCGAGCCTGTTGTGAGTCCTGAGCAGTTCAAGGACACGCAACGTGAGGTTGAGAGTTTCCGAAAAAGCCTTGGACCACAATTGCATGAAGCACTTGTGGCGAGAGATAAAGCTTCGCCAGAAACAAGTTATATCAATAAATGGTGGTTTGAAATGTATGTAAGAGATCGTCAACCAGTTGCAATCAATGTGAATCCTCAGGTAGAAGATAATTTGATTGCGGTTGATTGATAAAATTTGAGTAGATTAAGATCAAAGATGATCCAAATCCAGCCAAGAATATACAAAATCAAAGAGCAGCTTCGTTGATTGCATCGTCGGTTCGATTCTTTCTCACGTTAAGAGATAAACAACTTGTGCCTGATATCTTTCATACTAAACCACAACATTCCAAGACTGAAATGTTTGATACGGTGATGAAATATCTCCCAGAATCGATCTCGTTTTATGGTGCTGCAGCTGTCGGTGCTTATCCACTTGATATGAGTCAGTACAAGAATCTTTTTCAATCGACACGGATTCCTCGAGTGGGAGAAGATGTGTTGCAAGTGTTTCCTGATTCCAAACATGTCGTTGTACAATATGGAAGTGACTTTTACACGTTTGATGTGCTTACTCCAAACGGTGGCATGGTTCCTGATGCCGAAATTCTTGCAAATATTGATGCCATTTTGGCTCAACCAAAGAATGTTTCACAAAATGGACTTGGGTTGATGACTACCCTTGGACGAGATGAATGGGCTAAAGCTCGTACACATTTGCTTGAATCCCGAACGAACGCTGCTAGCATCAAGGACATTGACAGTGCTTTGTTCATGGTACATTTGGTATGCTTCTTGTTGGATTTCTAATAAATTGTAGGTCACTTTGGAGCATGAATCGCCTGAAACAGATCGTGATATTTCGCGCACTTTTCTTCATGGCAATGGCAGCAATCACTGGTTTGATAAGAGCTTCCAACTTATCATTGCTGCTAATGGCAAAGCTTCTGTCAATTTCGAACATTCGTGGGGTGATGGAGTAGCTGTCTTGCGATATTTGAATGAAATGTACATGGATAGTGTCAAGCACAATCCACTTCCACAAGGCGAATTTAAAAAATCTCCAAAGTCATTGAGCTGGGACCTTTCAGAATCAACCAAAGCTACATTGACAAATGCCAAATCCACTTTTGATGCATGGACAAAGCGATTGCTCGTGGAAGCTGTCGAAACTCCAGTCACCAAAGCTATTGGAACCAAATATTCCATTGGCACTGATGGTGTCATGCAAATGGCAATTCAACTTGCTCATTTCCGTCTCCATGGTCATTTTGTTTCTACTTATGAAAGTGCAAGTACAGCAGCTTTCAAACATGGACGAACTGAAACAATTCGTTCTTGTACCAACGAAGCTGTTGCTTTTTGCAAAGCAATGCAAAATTCATCCGCATCGGCTTCAGATCAAGCTGCAGCCCTTCGAACTGCCGTGAAAAAACACAGCGAATTGACAAAGAACGGAGTGATGGGGCAAGGTTGCGATCGTCATCTATATGGATTGCGAAAAATGGCTGAAATTCAAGGCTTGGATACCCCTGCATTGTTTAAACTTCCATCGTACGATATTATGAGCCACATTATTCTCTCGACAAGTACTCTTTCCAGCCCTCATTTAGATGGTGGTAGCTTTGGTCCAGTCAATAAGGATTGCTATGGCATTGGTTATGGCATTGAAGCCATTGGTTCAATGTTCCAACTCGCCAGTTATCGCACCGATCTTCCAGATCTTCGTGATTTGCTTGCCAAGAGCGTTGTTGATATTGAAAAAATCCTTCAAGAAACCAATACTAAGTAGATGTGTCAAAATTTTGCTTCAATATCATTTCTCCTTAGTCCATTTTAACTTTCTTCTTTGGGTCCATCTTACCTTTCTTCCTTACGTCCATCTTACCTTTCTTCTTTGTCCATTTTATCTTTTTCACATCCCACTTATTAATCAGTCATCCCAACGTTATTGATTAGCTGTTGAGCATATGCTTTAAGTTGTCCAGGGGTACAATATTACGGTCATCATGATCTTGTCAAACTACGACAAACTCTAATCCAACTTTAACAAGTAGATACACATATAGGTCGTACAGATCATGTTGCGTAGAAAGTGTTGATCGGAATACACTTCAAATCCATCCAGTTTCTTCATTTGGTTCCCCACATCCTGTAACATTTATTTCATCGATAAAAACGCACGCCACCCATGCATTTCCTTGCACACGTCCTTCCAATCCCCTCTTCTTTCATGTCCATGATGATGTGCATACCTTTTAAAAGACACGCAGAAAACTCTTCATGATTGTACGTCCTAATTTGCGCGCCAAAATTTACTTGCTCACTTCTTAGCAAATTCTAAACTGAATATCTCTTTTTAATTAAAGGTAGGGGGTCCCCACCCCACATACCAAATGTAAATCAAAGCCAGCTGAATCCTTCCGAATCAGGGCCCGAGGTCCCCCCGTTGGCTACTACACCATCTGATTGGCCAAGGCCGTTGATGTGCGTTGTGATTGGTTAAAATGTTAAGATGACGCCACGTGACGCTCGAGGTTATTCTGTAGCAGGCACATCCTGTGTCAGAGTGCATTGATCGTCTACTTGTACCTAGTGCCGCGGTTATTGTCGTCCAAGGACGAGGATGAACCCTGTGACGAGTCTTACTGCGTCGGCATCGGCTGCTGTGCTGTTTGGGAAGCACCTGAAGCGGCCTCAGCCACCGCCCGTCGATAAGTCGAATCCGTTCATCGGGTATTTCAATAAGAGTTCATCTTCGACGCCCCCTCAGCGGGTTTTACCACGTCCAAAGCCTGTAAATAAACAGTATGGAGCACCTGGACGACAGTTTAAGGAGATTTTGACGAGTAAACATGCTTGTGATAGCAGTACGAGTCTTCGACAGGTTAAACAAGCACCATTTGAACCAAAAGTAACAAAAGAATTGCCAACTTCGCCATTGACAAGTTTGCCTTTCTTACCATTACGATTTGAATTGGAGTTTAAACATATTCGTGTACTTGGAAAAGGTGGGCAAGGATCAGTTGTCGAAGTTGAAAGTAAAAATGATCATAAGAAATATGCTATTAAAAAAGTCAAAGTACAAGGAAAAGAAGGACGTGACAGAAATCGCCTTCTTACACAGGTACAATGCATCTATCTAATGATATCTTAGGTGGTTTGATTTGTAGAGTTTACGTGAAGTGCATTTAATGGCGAATTTACCTCGTCACCCAAATATCGTTAGATACTATACGTCATGGTTGGAAGAAGAACATTCTATTGCTCCAAAGTCAATTGATGATGATGGAGATGAAGAATCGATTGCTTCGGAAGACTATGTATCGTTTGATGGTTCTTGCAACTCGTGTGGAATTGAATTTGAATCTGCTGATGAAATCGCAAGTGAAAACTCATTGCCGACAGCTTCACCCTTTGCTGTTGTGGCTAGTAGCATGGATACGTCTCCATCTATCAACCTATACATTCAAGTGAGCATTTCTATCGTCCTTTCGTTTTTATCAAGTGCAATAGATGGAATTATGTAAACAAACCGAGTCTATTTCTAACTTAGCTTCTTGGCTTCGTTCAACTGGCGAAGATCGAGTAAAAACTCGAGCTGGACATGCCATGGCAATGCAGCTTTTTACTGATGTTGTTCGAGGTGAATTCACCTTTAGAAAACCTCCTCTAACTCTACTCTAGGAGTCAAACATATTCATTCGTATGGAGTGATTCATCGAGATATTAAACCAGACAACATTTTCCTCCAAAATGGCGTCGCCAAGATTGGTGATTTTGGGCTTTCTAAGCACATGCATGAGACTGAAGATGGTCCTCTTGAGTTTTCACCATCGCCATCCCCCACAGCACCATCTTCTTCTTCCCCTGATGCTGCTAACCACACTACTGCTCTTGGCACATTTTTGTATGCTTCTCCAGAACAAGTTGGTCGTGGAGAATCCTCGTTGCCAAAAGCTTCATTTTACTCGGAAAAGGTACTTGACACGATCGCAAGTTTAGTGCTTATTTGGTTCTAGTCGGATATCTTTGCTCTTGGTGTTATGCTTCTTGAATTGTGTTCTTCGTTTTCTACTATCATGGAACGTGTTCAAGTGCTTACTGCTGTTCGTCATGGTGTTGTTCCAGCTCAAGCTCAAGTAGCATTTCCTACTGAAATGAGTCTTGTGACTAAAATGACTGCTCTTGATCCAAAAGATCGGTATGAAATCTGCATTAAGTCTGCTAATTGTCATTAAATAGTCCATCTGCTGATGACATCTTTCAATTGCTTTCACCAACATGGGGTGGAGTAATGCATTCCCTGCACGATAAGGTAGATTTTGATTGTGTAAAATGTACTGATATGATCATGGTAGACATGGTCTCGCCGTCGCAAAATGCAACTCGACCAGTTCTAAGTCAATTCGAGAAGCTTTGTATTTAAGCAAGCTTATGAACTCTGTTCTCGTGTTCGCTTGAGATTCCAGCGTTGAGCAGCTTCCATAAGTTTTAAGTTCATTTGGGACTTTTCATCATCAGGGAACAAGTAATCCGTGTATTCTTCCATGCCAAGTTCGGTGCCATCTTCTGCATATGCCATGCGTTGCTTTTGCACCCGACGTGGCATCTTCTTTTGCACTACTTGAATGTGCTTTGTGTTGGTTGGTAATTCTTTTTCATATTCAAGCCACGATTCCAAAAGCATGACTCGATCTTCGTTCTTTTCTTCTTCCTTCAAACAATTGTAGGCACGAGTAAAAATATCTCGAGCTGATTCGGCATCTCCATGACTTCCTTCAAATTGAGCAAAACTAGTCCACACTTTAACATGTTTTGTGCGTTCAAGAAGACGTTCATAAAGCTGTCGAGTATTATCCCATTCACCCAATTCGACTTCAAAATCAATGAAAGCTTTCCAAATCATCTCGGGTTTGTCAAGAACAGATTGCCCAACTGCTAATTCATAGATAGCACGAGCACGAGCTATTTCACTAATTGATTTTTCCATGTCTGCATATTGTTTCCAAGCAGCACAGTTGTGAGGAGTAAACATAAGCCATTTTTCAAAAAGTGTTCGACACCGATCAATTTCTCCCATCATTCTTTCCAAATTGATGTAGCTACGGTAAAGCTTAGGTGTTGGGCATCGACCAAGAGCTTCTCCAAGTGTTTTTCTGGATCCTGTTACATCTCTTTGGCGAAGCAAAAACTTTGCCAAGAGAATCCAAATCTTTGAAAAAGTAAATGTGCTATGGGGAATAAGCTTGAGGCATTGTTCATATACTTGTCTAGCTTCATCTTTCGAGTCAGCATCAAGCTCCATGTACACAGCATACTTGATCCATAGGTAGATATACCTTCGCCAATATTGTTTTTCTGCAATAGGAGGCACATTGGCAATAGCACGTTCATAAACTTCACGTACAAGACCTTCATTTTCTTCATTTTCTTCTAACTGAGCATATTCGAACCAAGAATCATAGTCAAGTGGATTTGCAGCTAGTTGAGTTTCATAATGCACTCGACGTTTAGCAACAACAACATTATCAATTCGTTTTCGATCCCCATGTTGTTTTTCAAAGCTAATAAACGCATTATATAATCCCACTGCGTCTTCTTTTGGTAGGATATCAAGTGCATATTTGTAAATAGCTCGTGCACGATCCATTTCTTTGCATCGTTCTTCAAAGGCAGCAAATGCAATGTAAATCTTTTCAGATCGTTCATCTTCTCGTAATTCAACTAAAGCACGCTCATAGATTCCACGAGCTCGTGCCAATTCTTTGCATTTTTCTTCCCATTTTGCATATTTAAGATACGATCTTTCAGCAATATGACACATAATATATCGTTCATAAATTGCTCGTACTCGTGTAGGTTCATTTGCTCTTGTTTCAAGTTTAATATATGAATACCATGCTTGATCATCAGGTTGCCATTCCATCCACCGTTCAAAAACTGCTCGTGCAGCATCAATATTGCCAACCATTTCTTCCATGAATGCATATTTGTACCAGAATTGTGCAATTCGTGGTAATAACGACACAGCTCGATCCCAAACATTACGAGCATGGTTAATAAACTTGTTTTTCATTTCCATTTCAGCATATTTGAGCCACAAGGAAACATTTTTATAATCCACATCCAATGCACGTTCATAAATCGAACGTGCTCTTTCAAATTCATGTTGTGCTTCTTCCCATTGTGCATATTTAATCCAATTACCCATATGCTCTCGTTGACGTCGAATTTGATCTTCAAAAGTTTTTCGTTTGCTCATGCGATATTCATCGAGTTCTTCGATGTCCGTAATGCGACGACGCGATGGTTTGACAGCAGCTTCCTTTCTATCCTGAGCTTCACGAAGGATTTGTTCTGCTGTGATTTGAATCGGAGCGGGCGCTCTGTTCTTCACAGCGCTTTTCTTGCCGCTGCTCATCTCGTCTTCCCGTTCACTCAAAAATGAAACAATTCTTATTTGTTATCCGTACTTTAACGAACTCGGTCTTATTCGAATCGTACTTAAACACGTAAAGGCGCACTTTATCAAAAACGTTTTTAATAAGATTAGAACGAATATAAGAGAGACGTACTTGAATGGAGAGAGGGACTTGGTGGAATATTTGAAGCCTGAATTAGATTCATTACCAGCTGGAGTACAACTTGACATATTATCGAGAACTGATTGCTGTGGGGTACGAGCTTCAAGTATTGTCGAGAAAAGCAATGAGAGGGGGCAATGCGTAGTCTGATATTGACATTTGTTCATTATGTCCTTTTCACTGTAATATCAATTTTCACATGGCCCGTCGAGTGCTTTTAAGTATACACTACTAGTACAATTTATATACCAAGTTACTGGATACGATCAAGCCAAGATGTCTCGAATGCTCAATTGTCCAAACCAATCAATTGAATGTCATAAAAAAAGCCTCGATCATACATAAAAGTTGTTTAGAAAAGCTACTTGCGCAGCTGCCTTTCTAGCCATCATCTTATCACCTAAAAAAATCGTTGAATTCATTTCAAACGTACATTGATGATACTTGTCATCATCGTTGTTTTAAAGCACACGTTCTCCTACAATCCCTTGCATTGCAATACATCGCATCTATCGTATTTTCTTCCTCTTCTACAGTGTTGTTTGGATTTAATCGATCAAATTCATAGCTTTATTGTGATGTAGTCTATTTCTATCATCTAATGTCACTATGCAAAATATATTCGTCACGTGAAAAAACAAATTTTTCACTAAAATATCTTTACACTTAATCTTTGTATATACGTAAATAGTGTAACTAAGGTAGTTAACTGGTAGTACATATTCCCATTTTTACCATCAGAAGAGCATGTACAAGCAATTCACAGGCCATCGATCGTCTTCTTTGCCTGTATGGGACGCTGGAAAGAAAGAAACGAGTGTGAAAGAACACTATAGGGATGGTAGGATGAAACAGGATAAAAAATCCATCGAAAAGAAGCGAGCAACAACGATTGATTATGAAATGACTGTTGGTGATGAAGTTGCGTTAGCTTATCAAGAAGCTTCGACTACAATGGAACTTCCACAGCCTTACGTGATGCAAACAAACAAGAACTTTATCATGGTTGAGAATTGTACACAATTGACTGAATTGCTCAGCACAGCACCGATTCGCATCCAAGAGCTCGGATACTATCGTACTCCTGATGGATTTGACATGTAATTACAGCGAAATGGGATGAATTGAGCTTATGAAAATGATTAGGTATGTGTTTGAATGCTCACTTGGAGCCCATTTGATTGAAAAACGAAGGTAATCTAACTGGAGAAGATTGCTATACTCATGTCATATCTTAGCTGGAAGATTCATCGACGATATCGCAATTTTGACTTTTTCCTCTCCCAACTTAATGCATTGGCTCCATCTATGCGCTTTCCATCACTTTCAGGCTCTTATTTGCACATGTTTCGTGCTAAACATTGTAAAGACAGATTGGTAGAGCTCCAAGCATGGTTAGAAAAGATCGTGGGCATTTTACAGAGCTCTCAAGGATTACAATCACTTCCAGTTATTGCCAAGTCAAATCCCAATGCAAAGCTTTTCGTATTACTTTGCAGCTTTTTATTTGCTGGAGCCAATACCCCATATATCTCACCAACAGTTCCTACGTTTGCATTGCCAGCTTTTGCATGGTCTAAGCAACAGGTTACTGTCAGATTAAGTCAAACTCCATTGTATCCATCCAAAGTTCGTTCGTCTGTGGAGACAGACGTTGGTATTGGCCTTCGACTTGCACCTTTTAAAAAAGCTAAAGAAGAAGCTACAGTCGTCTTTCGTGGTGCTTTGGTGCAAGCTTTTCTTCGTGAACAACATGAATGTGATCTTCAGCACATTCGAATTGGTTCACAACTTATACATATCAATGGTGTTTCAGTGGAAGAAGAAGAATTTCAGACTATTCTCTTTCACTTAAGATCAATGGCAAGACCCATGCAGCTTACATTTTCGTTTGATCCAAGACCATATCATTTGATGGATGTACCAAATCGAGATCGATTTTCAAGTTTAGCCACGAGTGAACATGCCAACAGTATTTACATGGATGGTGGCTCCATTGATGTTACTGAACCATTGACTCCAATGCACGTGTTTGAGAATGTCATTACTGAGACGTTTGGACGTAAGAGATCGAATTTGATCAAGCTCAGTGAAGATGAAGTGGATGAAAATCAGGAAGAAGAAGTCGAGTCTTGGGATGATATCGGTGGATATGTCATGGATACAATTTCCAATGGGTACTTTTTCTCCAAGGTTTATGCACCGAAAAAGGCTACAGGTATATATTCAGAATCATACAGTAGTCTCATAAAATGATGTAGACACGGCATTTACCATGGGCATTTGGACTACTTCGACAGGTCCAATGAGTATTCAATTTACTGGATGTAAACTACGAGGAAAAGATGCTGTTTATCTCTCAGCTGCTCCAATGGTAATAGTCCATGAATTTCTCTTATGTATTTACTGCTGATTGTAGGCTTTTGGTGCTCCACTAGTACATTCAAAGTACAATTATTGTAGTCATTCTTTATCTAATACAATTGTAGGCTAAAGAAACCAGAACGTCAGCTTGAACGAGGCATGGTTTTGATTTCAATTAATCGCGAGTCAACCTTTGGTCGAACTTTTAAAGAAGTGATGAAAATGCTTGAACAAGCTTCTCAACCAACTACACTAAGTTTTCGTTGGTTCAATGGTATGATCATAGCAATCCTGGTATGGTGCTCATGCAATGACAGAATATAGTTTATTCCTTGGCCCAAATCTCGACGTTGTCGATCAATCATCAATAAATCGTAACATTCGTGAAGACCCAACTCCAACACCAACCGAGTTGAATTGTTTATTGGAAGCTCAAGTAAAACACATCATTGAAATCCAAATAATTTAATCATTACCATCTAGGCAAAAATGTTTCGCAGTCTACAGGATGCCTTGACTGAAAACGCTGGGCTTCGCAAAGATATGCAAGTTGTCCAAGAATCGAATCGCCTTCTTCGCGAAAACCATGACAACTCATTAGCAGCTTACAAGCAGCTATCTCATGCCAACGAACGTCTCGTTGAGCGATGTCAAGCTTTGCAATATGCTCTTGCAGACGTTCAGCTCGATGTCCAACAAACTGAAAAAGAACGAAAAGCTGCTGAGAGTGCTGCTGCGGCTGCCATCAAGTCTCTTGAAATGTACATTGAAAAAGCTCGAGAAGACCACAAACATTTTATCAAAGCTCATGAAGCTCGGTGTATCGAAGAATGCAACAAATCTATTGAAGTTGCCAAACGTGCTGCTGCAGCCCGTACTAAAAAACAAGTTGATGATGCTGTTGCAGCACTTCGAAATCAAAAGAATGCTGAAATTGAGCGTCTTGTGGAAGAAAATGCTGAAGAAATTGAATTTCTCAATCAACAATTAGCACTATGGAAACATCAAGTCGAAGTACTTACTGAGGCTGATCGTCGAGATCACAAAAAAGAAGCTGCCAAGGTAATTTACTCTATTACAAAAATATAACTAATTGCATTTGTGTAGATGAGAGAAGAAGCTATATTGCGTGATATGGAACAACTTGAAACTCAAGATCGTCGTGCTGGTTCTCGTGTTCGATCTGCTTCAGGTGCAGACGATGGAAAAGCAAGGAAAGCATCGCAACCAAAACCACCATCGGTATGGGACCGAGTACTTGACTCGATGATTGGAGACTAGGCAATATCTATTAGTTTAATATATTTACTCGTAGTGGGATAATACATAAGTATATAATTGTACTCATCTACCATTCTTTTATCTCTTTATCTCAACAATAATCTATTGAACAATTCATAGCGATAAGGTATGGTTTAATCTGGTGACTCTGAAATTAGGCAGCTTTGTGCCACAGTGGATGGTTCTAATGTAGTATTTTCAGCATTTGAACTATCTTGGTCCAAAGCGCTGGTTAATTCTTCTGTAGCTTTTGGCAATTCCTCGGCTACAACTTCATTATCGAGTTGTTGCGGTGGTATATCTGGTAATACTACAACTGCTACTTTTGGTATAGTTTAGAAATACACAACCAGCATAATGTTAACAAAGCAAATCCAAATGTAAAAGTACTGATGCACTTATCAAGTTTCTTTCATTTACTTGGCATTTTTGTAGCGAAGTTCTGCATTCACAGCCTTTCGTACTTCATGTAAATGACTAAAATCTTGTTGTATTGGGGAAATTTGGAGTGTATCATGTCTTTCAAATGCAAGACGTCGATTCAGATATGGTGGTATTTTAGCCATTTGACTATTTTTATTTGATTTGCAAGGGCATTTCATCTCTGGAAGATCCACATACAGATGAATATCATTTTCTTTTGCAAGTCCTTCGTCAGGAAATGCAAACTTAACATTTCCAACAAAACGAGTTTCTTCCATTCGATTGTAGTTGAAGTACTTGACTTGAACTGGAACCACTTCTGTTCTGTCCCTCATTTGCACAAGGTTTTCATAAGTATGCTTCAACCAGTCTCCATGAATTCGAGCCCGATAAAGCTCAATATCCTTTGCTGGACAAGTGTAATTGTTCATTTCTTTAAGCAAGAGTTTGAGTTCCCACACAAAGAGTTTCTCGGACACTTTGACACCAAATACTTTACCGCTCGGAGCTTCGACACACGTGATGATCTTCATGACAATTGCAAAATGATGTAAAAAGTATAGTTTATGTACAAACTAGACAAATCTTGTAAAGTTTCAAAATGTGCAAATAACTAATTACGAAACGACTGAAACCTAGTGTGAAACGGCTAAGTCATCACATATGTTCTTCACTGAAACGTCATTGACAATGAGTCCAGTGTGGCAACTTGTTATGGCACTTCATTTTTCACACCTTTACAATGGCGATTGACTTGAATGTGCCTGTGCGAGAGCTCAATGGTGTCATGGCGTGTATACAGCACATGGCTAATGGTGGCGGTATCGGCCCTATTCGTGTCACTGTAAAAGATCTTTTGCGTGGGAAGAACTCGTGCAATACGTGGACAGACATGGTGAATCAATGTCTTGATTACTGTGCCAAAGTCAACTGCGATATCGTGGTGAACAACGTAGCCCCAGTTGTAGCTGAGCTAGCAGAGCAGCTACATGGGGCAAAGTGGTGCAAGTGGGCATTAAATGGACTGGTGGTGACCATTTAGCATTGCTCCTGATGGCAATGGTGGTGCAAGAGTGCTTCATGCCAACATGAACCGTGGTGTCGAGCACCCGATTCGGTACGAGGTATCTCGCCCAAATCCAGAGCTTGTTGCAGACTTGACCGTTATGGTGTGTGGCAGCACACGAGCTACAGAGGCTTCTGAGAGGTTAGTGGGCTTTGCACCAAGCAGTGAAGCTAAGCTATCTTGGGCAGGGTATGGCACGATCAAAGCCCCTCTCATCAATGCCAAACAGGAGGTGCTTCACGTGCTCAAGCTCATTTTCTTGAACGTATGCAGTGCCTTGATGCAGAAAATATAGCTCGTAGCCAAGCAACATTGCGTGAGCTTGGCAGTGGCGCTCTTTTGGGTGGTGGTATTGCTATTGTTCTCACTGTCATTTCAGAATGCTTGGACAATACACTAGGTCGAGTGCCCATGGATGTCTTTGAAAACATTGCTGTCAAGGGTGTAGCTGGTGCCTCCGGAGGAGCTACTGGTTTCGTGGCTGGCAGACTTTTCACCAGCACATTTACAGCCCAGTCCATATTTCGTGCTGGTGGCGTAGTCTCTGTCGTTGTATCAGCGATATTGCTGGGACACGATGCCATACTGCCCAAACGAGGAAAGATTACAGGAATTGAACAACGACAGCGCATGGCTAGCGGCCTCGGTGGTGCTGCTGGAGGATTGTTAGTTGAAGGTGGTGCTACTGTGGCTACAATTGCACTCATGTCCAACCCAGTGGGCTGGGCAATTATTACTGCAAGTATCGTTGGAGGTGTAGCCGGATCGGTGGTCGGTGCCCTTGGTGGCTCTGCACTGGATAAAGCACCCTGGGATGAACATCAAGACATGATTGAGCATGCTTATGAATTCTTTAACCTTGCCGTCCAACAACCCACGGTGTATACAAAAGAAGTTATATGAGTAAACGCATGAAGGAACATCCAAAAGACGAGAATTGGATCAAAACTCTGTCAGACTATTGCTGTAGCACTCATACGATTTATGTATGACAAGGAATTTAAAGAACTGGTTCAACTTGGTGAAGAAATAGCTCAAGAAATTGCACACGAGAATACCACTGGATAAATTGTATGTTGAAGTTGTTTTGTCAATTTGTTACTTATAATCAATTGCATGGAAAGAGTCCTACAGAAAGCAAAATATATTTCAAGTACAATACAGCTTTGCAGTTTGGTTGATATAAAGCTATATATGTCCTTGCTCTGTGCAAGTGCTTTGAAGATTGCTTATGTGCTTTTAAGTAAAAATGGCAATATAGGGTTCAATTTCTGCTGTAGGAATAATTTCAAAGCGCTGTGGACATAGTGACTTTGTGTTGGTGATTTAGAAGTAAGTATTTATGCAATTGAAGAAACGAAAACATTAATGTTTTTATCAAATATTGCATAGACGTTGTCGCACTTATCCTAATTTTCCTTCTTGTCTTCAAAGCATGTGGGGCTCAAGGGCTTAAGCACTGGAAATTCCATTTCATTTTGGAGGATTAAATTGCTTTGTGTGTCACTTTGAGGGTGCACAACAGCTCCATTGTTTTCAAGAAGTGGTGGCTGTCCCTTCGTATCTGGCAAATCAACAAAAAGATGAATATCGTGTTCTTGTGCTTTGCCAAAGTCTGAAAAACCTTTGTGCCCGCTCCCAAGAAACATAGTCTCTTCCAAGCGATTTTCTTTGGATTTCATTTGCATTGACAATCCTTCATAAGGGTTTTTCAATTGTTCAAGATTTGCATCAGTTTGCAATAACCAGCGACGATGAACCTTGGCAAAGTAGAGAACAAGGTCCTTTGCTGGAAACGTGTATTGATTGATTTCCTTTAGCAACTCTTTGAGTTCCCACACAAACATATCCTCCGGCACTGTCACTCCAAACACTTTGCCACTACGAGACTCGACACACGGGATGATCTTCATGACGATTTCAAAATGATTACTAGATACATCAAGAGTGTAAAGCGAATGTACAAAATATTGTCTAGTTTATTTTCTAGGCAATTAGCTAATTTAATTTAATTAGTATTTAGTTAGTATAGCTAACATGGTATTTGGTTTCATAACGATATGTTTATGCTTGTGATTGCTGCTCTTGTAGCTACAGTATTAAGCACTACTGTTTACTATCGAGAAAATACCAATCTCAATGTAATTGCTCGCAATTCAGACCAAAGCAATACT